>JBAJNP010004690.1:0-32340 GCA_036877545.1 Yasuhikotakia modesta | reverse complement strand
AGATAATAATGAGTCAGCCTAGAGAGATGAGGTTCAGTGCCTGACTTCATGGAGCGTGATTAAAGCGAGAGAAGATAAGAAAGCATGAACATTCCCTAACCGTAAGTACGACAAACTTGAATTAAGCTAAACTGAATGTTTGTTTTTTGAGTTTTCTTTGAGTTGAGTTTTCTTTGAGAGATTGAGATTTTAAAGTAACAACACACAAGGTCCTCAGATAATACTAATCCTGTGCAAATAGGGCTTAAGTCAACTTAGAGTTAAAGTTTAAACTGTACCACAACAAACAACAAAGGCCATGTGCTCCACAAAACATGTCACAAGACAAAAACCTGGTTCAGTCAGACCAGGGGCCTGACCTTGTCATACACCTATAAATTAAATGTCTTTTATGACAATTTTCCTCTGACCTTTGCAAGTGATGAGGCTTCTGAAAACTCCTACACTTCATACTAGAAAAGGATTATGAGATTGCATCTGAATCAGAACTTGCAAGCTTTCTTTCACTTTAGCTGTCAAGCTGCAAATAAGTAACATTGCAGATATTTCCTAGCCATGCCCTAACAACCAGCTCAAGTACTCGAGCAACCAACCCAACATTCATTGACAACAATAACACATGACTGTAGAACAAATAAGACAAAAGCTGTACTGTGTTGTAAAATTTCAAAAGGATGAAAACAGGATCTAAATACAGATCGATATATTTAAAACCTCCAAACATGAAACACAAACATGAACAAAATCCATGAACATGAAACATGAAATGTCAAACATGTTAGAAATAATAACCAACAGGAGAGTAGGGCAAATACTGGGGCATATATACAATAATAAGAGGAATCAAAGCACACAAGAGGTTGGGGAAACACCACAGAACTATAAACAGAACTATAATGACTACAAAATACAACTACAAAATGAAACAGACACACACACAGACACTTACAGATCTAAAGTGTATAATTACCATAATAAAACCTGTACTGAGCTTTAGAGGGGTCAGCTGCTAATGGCCTTTAGCTAATTAGATAGACAGAGTCATCAGGAGACAGTAAGATCAGCCACACACACACACACACACACACTTAGACAGAAGAAGATTTATGTATGTGTGTGCGTGGTGGGAAAGATGTCCTGTAAGGTTCAGCTTAAACTACATGTATAATTCATATAGCTCGTACTTTACCTTGACTGACAGCATGCCTCCCAAAACCTTAGCACAACCCCCCAACACACAGAAATCTTTACTCTGCACACCTTAACTGACACATGTATACTAAAACAAAGCATCTACCTCCTCTCACATTAGCATCTTTCCACCCCTCCGTTCACCAGCACAAATCCAGACCCTTGACAGATGGAACTGGACAAAACCCATGACCAACAGGACTGATGACAGAGTTGAAGACTGATGTTGAAGAGCTATGATAACTTATAGTAGCTATCAATTTACCTTAAAGTATTCCAGATTATTTCTTTACATATTTGTTCTATACAATTTTACTAAATATGTTGTAAGTAAATATTTGAAATGAATGAGCATTGGGTGTGGTACATATGTGGAATGAAGCATACAGAATATGAGGTACTGCAGTGTGTTTGTGGCCTAAGAGTTTCTGTGTGTCTATACTTGGGAGGTGACAAAGATAGGACAGAGTGTGTGTCTGTGTATGTGTCTGTGTGCATGTGTGTGAGTCTGTGTGTGTGTGTCTGTGTGTGTCTGTGTGCTCAGGGAGATGCAGCTGGTACCAGAGTCAGTGTCTGGTGGGCTGCAGGCAACATTATTTTTATTCTCTCTAACACTCACACGCAATCAAAAATAACTTTGTATTGTTGTTGCTAACTCTACTTTTTCTACCAAGTCGGTTTCCAGATTACACTACACTAAACTACGCAAAGCAATAACAACAAAAATGTTCTGCTAGACAAAATATGCATGTTATTAATATTAGGGATTGTATAATACATATAGTCATTATACTATAGTTACTCTGGAGAAAAACACCAGCAAAAACCAGCATTCCTCTGGTACAATCTGAAAACACAGTTAACACTCCAACACCTGTCCTCACAATCAAGTATTAAGTCTGTCTTATCCTCTGCAGCTTTACTCTTGTGTGTTGTTACTTCGCCCAGATCGACTCAGAGCATCATTAAACAATTCATTTCTGCAGGAGAAAACCTTCATTCATCTGATAGCTGGATGAGAAACTTACAGCAGAAATGGGTCCTGTAACAGATGTTTGCTGATAAACGCATTTGAAATGGATTTAAATTTTAAATCCTGGAAACACGAATACGCTCCATAAGCAGGAAATCACTCACAGAAGCAGCTGAAAGCAGAGAAAGATTAAAAGAAAAAGACACAGAGTTGGCTGGTGGATGGCCCAGGCTTCAGGTTACACACACACTTACCCTGTGAAGCTGTGGGTCCAGTAAGGACCCGGAGGTCCATGGCTCACAATGACAGATCACCCAAAACTGCAGAACAGCTTATTATGTAAAAGCCTTATGAATAGAGATGTGATGGCTGGCAAAGGAGGAGAGAAGATGAGTGCCTCAGCGTCTCTGATTTATTTCAGCATTTTAAGCTGTAATTCACTAACGGTGATGACCTGCCTCAGGCTGAACTGCCTCACATTCTACAGCAGATATAAATCAGCACATAAATCCCACGATCTACGATTATGACAGAACACATCAAGTGACGTGTTGAACATGGGCATAAATTTCATCAGTTGGGGGGACAATAAACATAAAATTTCTCAGGAACAATTTTTGAGCTGGACACAAATACAAAGTCAAATTTGTACGTAAATATTCAGCTGCAGCAAACCACCTGATCTGTCATTTTACATCACATTGAGCAAAACACAACACACACCTTTATTATCAGTTCACACACAGACTTATCACTATGATAGTTGTAGTGTGTGACTAAATATCCAACAAGCTACAGTGTTAAACATGCAAGCTAGGTAACAGTATAATCGCTAACATAGCGGAGCCATAGAAAAATGTTCTGTTATGTTCTGTTGTCTGCTGCTTGCCCTGAACTATTGCCTGGGCTTTGTTTACATTTCTATATTGCCTCTGCCATTATCTATTGCTGTTGTTGACCCCTACCTTTGACCATGATTCTCATTAAAAGCTGCACTTTGGTCCTCTGACTGCTTAGTCAGCCATGCCTCAGCTGTGCTCAGAGCTGACCGCTCAGGCATCTATATTAGCGGCACAACAACAATAGCTTAACCGTTCATCCGCTCTCACAGAGGAGTTGGTTAAGGCCTTGCAAACAGTCCACTTATTGGGTGATTCTGGCATATCTCATTGAGTCCCATCACCACCACCAGTGACTCCTGCACGATGGTACTCAGTTACATAACTATTCGATTATTTGAATTGTTCTTAATTATTGTTCCTAAATATTATTAAATAATTCTTAATTATTATTTTCGTGTCTGTGGTGATTGGCATGTTGCGTGTTGTATATGGCATGTGGTACCGTGCCTGTGTAGGCCTATGAGTTAGTTTGGGAGCAGGAACAGTAGTGGGGTGTTGTTGTGAATAATAATAATGGCAAATATGTTTTATTTGGAATATTTTATTGGCAATCCAACAATAGAACAGATTAAGTGTAGGAAGAATGAGCTGTTGTTGATAGATGACTTTCAAATTTCCATGTGGAAACAGGACTATTAAAAGAGAAATTAAGAGGTTAGTTGTTACTGGTGGGGACGCCAATCCTTTTGGTGATCCTTGTTGTGTTGATCCTGAGCATGTGAAACTTCCTTATCACATTCTGCTGACAGATGAATTGTACAAAAATATATTTTCATCATATGCAGAGCCACAGTGCTCTCACTTAAAGTCTAATCCTCAGTGACCTAAAGTGGTATGAGAACAAGTTTTTATTGTCATAAGCAGGACCATGTGACAGCTGACTGTGTAGCGCTGAAAAGCAAACAGCAGCAACCCCAACAGCCTAAAACTGTTGGATTTGTTAACACCCTTGAATCTACTGGTGTGGTGTCTTGTGAAGAAGTACTAGTTATCTAGTTCTAGTTACTAGGTGTCTAGTTATAAACCTTTTCTTCTCAACGGGTTAATTACATTAACGGGTAGACCTGTTGATTAAAAAGAAAAACAAATTCTCAGAGATACAGGAGCAGCACAGTCATTAATTATTGCAGATGCGTACAATGATGTTTTGAGCACGTCATTGTTGACTGTGTTGGCCTGTCAACTAAAACAAAATCTGGCAATCAGTTTTTGCTTACCATAATGCACAAGAGGCCAACAATACCAATGCAATACCCAGAGGCCATACCCTTATGTCAAATTACAGCATGTGTTATAATTTTCTCTATATTTGAATATATATTATTATATATATAATAAAAATATTATATATAAATATATATAAATATACATATTATATATATATAACATATATTATTTTCTAGTATTATTTGAACATTTCACATTTTAACTTTTTACTCAAAGTGTGAATCATCAGACAGTACAGGAGTCCCTTGGTTTCAGTCCAGCAGAGCTTGTTTTCAGGCATATTGTTAGGGCACAAATTAAAAATTTTAAAAGAGCAAATATTAACAGTTGCTCCAAGAGCTAAAACTCATATATTGGATTATGTAAGTGTGACAGGACAGTGCAACACAAGAAGAAAAATCACTATGCCAGCCTAGGACTAATGCCCATGGAAATATTATGCACCGTCAGGTGCTACTCAAGTCCACAATTACTCAAGGCCAAATCCTAATAAAGCATGAGAGATTCCCAGGAAACCCAGGTACTTGGCATTTGCAGGCTTGGCAGTGAGCCCAGCCGTCTCAGCTCCATAAGCACCCTCCGCAGATGATCCAGATGGTCTTCCCATGTCTCAGAGTGGATTACGACATTATCCAGGTATGCGGCTGCGTAGGTCTGGTGGGGGTGCAGGGGGACGTCCATGAGCTGCTGAAATGTGGAGGTTCAAACCTCCCTGAAGAACCTCCGGAGCAGAATCAAGAATATCCACAGCTGGGATCCATGATTGTTCCTCAGGGCCTTAGCCCTCTCAATCGACCAGATATTGCAGTCTACTGCCCCGACGCCTTGAGTTCAGTATAGCATTGACTCTGATCAACACAGGGATGCAACCCACTATCCTTCTTTTAACCAAAAAAAAACCTGCTGAAACTGGGGATTTTGATGGCCTGATAAACCCCTTCTTTAATTCTTCTTGTATGTACTCCTTCATGGCCTCTGATTCAGGTTGTTACAATGGGAAAATTTGACCCTTGGGAGGAACAGCGCCTCCCAAGGGTCAAATTGATCTCTTACGATTGTGCCATTGGTAAGAGATCAATGGCACAATCGCCTGCTCGATGTGGTTGTAATCTTGTGGCTTTGCTCTTACTGAAGGCCTCTCAGCATACTCAGAGGGTAAGGCATCTGTAATTACTTGATCAGGTGAATTGAACTCTACTGGAATTTTAGAGGCTTGAAGTAGGGGGTTTCATTCAGGAGACGATTGAGAAATCTGCTTCTGAGCCCAAGATTTGATAGGGTTGCATTGGTCCAGCCATGGATATGGTCCAGCCTCAACTGCCACAGATGAACATGGTATCAGAGGTATTTGATGATTTTGAGCAAATGAAGAAATGATAAAATTAGAGTCTATGAGAGAGTTCGTGGTAATGGTTATATCATCATGAACTAGCTAAACTGTGATTTCTAGGCTTGAGACAACTTGGAGGTACCCACCGACGAAGATTTGCAAATGGGTCAGTTGGGACAGGCATTTCTCAGATGACCAGGTAGTCCACAGTACAAACACAATTTCTCTTTGATGTATTTTTCTCTCTCTTCCAGGGTTAGACAAGTGTAAGTAATCTGCATGGTCTCAGGGTCTGGGTCTTTGGGCACCTATCTGGGTATATCCTTGGGTCTTTCTCTGAAAACAAATTCTCTGGAGCAAACTGCCTTGGTAGCGGATCTGTGAGAATGTAGCAGGTTCTCAATTCTAATACTCAAATCAATGAATTGTTCCAAAGTTTTACCCTCGTCTCAACATGCCAGCTCTGCTTGAAGATCAGGATTCAAACTTCTTCTTTTCCATCTGTAGGATTTTTGGAAAACCTCTTTGAAATGACATAGGAACTCAGAAAATGAGTGAAAGGTAGGTTGTACCGGATTCCACACCACTGTTGCCCGGTTGAGAGCTCTGCCAGTGAAAGGGAACACAAACGCTATGTGGGAAAAATGCTCCAAATTGATTGCTAGGCAAAACAAGACTTCACAAAGGTCCATAGCATACGGTTAAGTATTTATAGCATCTATGATTAACAGCTGGCCATCACCTGTGAGGGGTGTGGCCCAGGTACGGGGCTTATAGGAGATCTAGGTACTGTGGGAATGGCTCCCACTGGCGGTTATTGGAGGGGACCAATGGTGTCCGGATGACAATGGTGGTGGCTTTGAAGCATGCTGGTATGATTGCTTGCCTAAGAGAGGTTTTAAAGATATCTGTGAGAACATAAGTGAGTGAGTCTGCACAGTCTCTAAGCACATGCCCAGGTATGTTGTCAGGACCTGCAGCTTTCCTGAGGTTCGCCTTGAGTAGGGTCCTCTGTATGTTAGCTGGATCCAGGTGAAGTGTTTCATTGTCCAAGCAGGGAGGGGCTTATGTTGGTGTGGTGGTGTTGTTTTTCTCAAACTAGCTGAAAAATTGTTAAGTAAGTTGAGGAAGTCCTTATTGTCCTTGCTCACAACCTTATTGTCCTCGCTCACACATGCATTTGGAAATGTATCCCATCACAGGCTCAGTATATTTTGTTATGTTCACATGTTGGTTGTTAGTGGCAGCCTCCCTAAAAACAGTCCAGTCTGTAAACCCAAAGCAGTCCAGGAGAGCTGGAGTAGCTCCTTCTGGTCATGTTCTGATCTGCTTTACAGACGGCTTGCTCCTGATTAATAGTGGTGTGTAGACTGTAATTAACATAACAGAGAGATGGTCTGAGTTTCCTCAGGTAGGGAACGGCTCTGAATGTCTGTTTAATGTTGAAGTAGACCTGGTTAAGAGTATTCTTCTCACGGTCACAAAATGTTCACATATTTGTAATATGGTGGAAATACAATTACAATACAATACAATAGGGCTAGTACTGCCCGCGATTATGTAAACAGAGTCTGGGAAAGTATTTTGCATTGAGCTCACAGACTGATACAATAGTCTGTGCTGTTTATTGAGTGTTGCCTTTTGGATTACTCTTTTGATTTTTTTTGCCTGGTATGCTTGTCTTTTTGTGAATTGACCCTTGCCTGTTTTACGTTCACTCCTTTGTCTGCTGATTTGGTGTAACACCCCTGCCTTGGACTGTCTCATGGTTTGTTCTGTGTTGCAGTATACCTGTGTTTTTATTGTTTTGGTTTATTCTGTTAAATGGATTTCACCTGTGTCTTGTTTATGTCTGACTAATTGTATATTTAAAAGATTTCCTGTCTGTTCTATTTTGTCTCTCTTTGTATTGTAATGTTGCATGTTCCCCATTTGCCTGTTCTTGCCTGTGTTGGATTCTGGAGTCATGGATTAAATTGTTTAGGTTCTATGTTATCAATGTCTCATTTGTCTGTTTAAACTCCCCTTAGTTACATTTGGATTTGTCTATAAATGTCTGTATATGAATTCTACCAACGCTACGGTGTCATCCGTAGTACACCATGTTTAGACTAAAATCACACACCAAAGTAATTACACACTTCAAGGCATTGTTTGTGTGTATAATATATGCATATGTGTATGTCTTATGCTTGTAAAAGTATTTGTGTGTCCACTATCTATCCCCTACTGCTAAACCTAACCCTCACACAAACCTTTTGTATTTATACATTTTCAAGTGAGTATCATTTAGTTGTTTAATAATTTGTTAACTTAATGGGCTGCCTGGTCACCACAGTTAAGGTGTGTGTGACTTTTATTATCCTTGTGAGGACATTTGGTTAATAAGGCCTGTAAGGTTTGTGATGTGTGCTGAGGATGACAGCTGTCAGTTAACAACCTCAATGATCAACAACAACCTCATCTGCAAAACTGTCAACAGACACAAAAGACCAGAGTACAGGAGAGACTTCCTGCCATTTAAGCTTATCTGAAAACTCTTTGTGATGTGTGTGTCTGAGAGAGTTACTGTTTTTTTGTAGTTTTGGCTGACATTTACCTTCTTAAATCTGCTAAAAAAATTTTATGAGCAAGTTGCTATTCTGATGCTATTCTTTGATCTCTTTTCAATGTTGTTTCTGCATTGCATGTGTTTACAGCCATGTTATTGTGCTTATACATGACAAAAACTGTGTGTGAATACTAGTGTAAAAGGGGTTAAAGTGTCCATATAAACCTATGCCTATGGTGTATATGTGTGTGTGTGTGTGTTCGGCTATTTTTTTAAATACTGCCACGATTAGAGATAAATAGGATAGAACCTAACATTTCCTGTGAGATACGCAGTATATAGGATGGACGGACGGACAGAAGAAAAGTATTGGAATTAATTGCACCCTGTTGATGATGACAGATTGTTTCTAGAGCTGCTGTCAGCAACCTTAGACTTTTTCTTCAGTAAAGTTAAAAACTCTACTGCTCTGCTTTCATCTTGGTTTCACTCCTGATAAATTATCTCTGGTTACGTATGTAACCCTGGTTCCCTGAAGGGAACGAGACGCTGCATTAAAACGCTATGTAAACGCTACCAGCTTTTATGCACTCTGATACAGGTGTGTCAAATCACTGATTACGAAGCATGTCATCACAGACAGGGGGTGGCGACATGACCAGGAAACTATAAAAGCACTTGCTTTGCACTGCTTGAGTTAGCTTCAAATCTGAATGAACTGTACGCAGGCAAGTGGAGCCTGAGGTATGGCCTCGAGACGCAGCATCTCATTCCCTTCAGGGAACCAGGTTTACATACGTAACCTGAGACGTTCTCTTTCAGGAACTCAAGCTGCATCGTAACACTATGGGAACGAGATGCCAACTCTGCCATAGTGAAGGAACCCCTGCCCTGTGTTGCATCTCTAAGCCTTAGGCACAAGGACAGAGGTACTAGGAGTGGTCTGAACATCAAGGCCATAGAAGCTGACAAAGGTCAGGGGAGTTGACCATCCGGCAGCATCGCAGATGTCCTAAATTGTGACACCTGCTGCAAAGGCCTTGGAAACCGCCATACCTCTGGTGGAATGTGCTCTGGTCCCCAGAGGAGGGGGGAGTCCAGAGACTTTATAAGAGATGCGAATGGCATCGACAATCCAGCGACCAAGAGTCTGCTTGGAAGCAGGTTGACCCCTCTTGTGTGGGCCAAAACAGACCAACAGTTGGTCAGACAACAGGCATCTCTGTGGACATAGGTGTGTAGGTGCTCCCACAGAACACACAAAGTTAAGTTTTTCCTGGTCTTTATGCCCAAAGGGGGGAGGACAAAAGGCCGGCTGGCCTTGTAACCGAGCCGGGGCTAAAGAGGCGAGCCGAATAGGGCCTATTCCATGACCTCGAAACCTCAGTATGGAGGTCAGGAAAAATTGGCAGGCTCCAGTGTGGAGGTACTGATCTACTGCTCAGGAATCTTTCATCTAAGAGACTTCTCTTCTGAACAGTCTGCTTCTTGACCAGCCAGTCGATGTTTAAATTAGCTACAAAACGAGAAAGAACCTCCACTAACTCATCGTAATGCGGGGACACAGATGGCTCACTAGTGTAGCCTCATTTTGAACTTTGGCGTACATTCGCGCCGCGTTAACCAATCAGGAGCTCACGCTAGTAGTGACGTGATCAGAGCAGAGGCAGACGGTTGGAGATTTCTCCACGAAACCCCTCCCACAAGCGAATGAAGCGTCTGAGCTCAAAATGTTCACGCGTCTAACTACACGCGAATGAAGCGAATTTGACGCGCAATTCGCGTCCGGTGTGAACGCACCTTAAGCGCCGCTCTGCCTCAGCAAAAGCGGGACCCACCCTGTGAGGAACACTAACGAAGGCTCCCACCTCTAAGAGAACCCGTCTAGAGCGAAGCACGCGAAAAGAAATCAGTTCTCAATGTGGACAGTCCACCCCCTCAAAAGCGGACTGAGCGTGCTCCGCTCCTAACAAACAACACACAAAGAGTGTGTATCCCCACTCGCAATAAAATGCGGGCAAGGAGGAACACACTCTCTGAATTGTTCAGAGCCCCTTGTCTTTCCCTTTCTGTCAAGTCCAGGTTCTCACAAGGTTTTTTTCTCCACTTCAATCTCTGGAGTTTTGGTTCCTTGCCACTGTTGCCCTGTTGGTTTGCTTGCGGGGAGTCATGTACTCCATATAATATTTTATATTTCACATTGCTGTAAATATCCCTGAATGTTTTCACTGTCATTTGTACATCTGCTTTGTAACAATGTACCACTGTGAAAATCGTTTTATAAATAAACTTGAAGAGCAGAGCAGACCTGTAGGAGAAGAGAGAGTGAGCGTTAATAATAGTTCACGCAATTGAACTGCACGGAGCTGTGGTGAGATCTGTAAGACTGCTGGCTGAATAAATTAAAGAACCCAAAATCAATCACGCTTGTTGCTTTCTTCAAGTGTGTTACACCTCTAAACGGAGATGGCACACAGATAAAAGTGACAACTGTTTCTCCATCCAACACAGGTACACACGGGGGTCCCTAACAAAATTCCAAGGGGCCTTTGAATAAACATCCTTCTATTTATGTATGGGAATATTTTGGTGCCAATAAAAAAAACACTTTAAAATGTCAAAAAAATAAACCTGGTGACAAAGCATGATGTTTTTTCCAAAAAACTGTTTTCTCATCTTGCTTCTTCAAAAATCAGTGTTTACAGAAAAACAACGCGGTTTCAATTTACACAGTTTTCAATTTGCAAATCTATGTTTAACATTGTGGCACAAATCTTGTGTATGGGCGGAGCATAACTGTGCCTAGGCTAGTGAGACGTTGTCTGAAGTTCTCACAACTAATCTGAAGTTTTCACAATAATGTGTTAATTAGGCAAACGTCTAGCGATTCCAATGTTCTAAATAGTAGTTAAACATCTAAAATTATCTTAATTTGTCGGTTTGCTAAAAAGTGTAAGAAGAAGTGTTTGCTAAGAAGTGTCTTTCTAAATCTATTTTCAAAGGCTCTTTAATAAATAATATGCAGTTATCTGGGTTCAGTGCAAAGCAATCCAAATGACTTCAGTGGTTTAAGTATGTCACGTTTGTGAGAGATATGCATATATTGTTTTATATGGATATATATTATATTATTATATATTATATAATTACAAATGTGTTTATATATAATGTCTATATAATCTATATATTTATACATTGGAATATACTCATATATGCATTTAAATGCACACAAGCATATATACAATAATTTCACTTCACATGCATTTTCATACCTGCTTGCTTTCATTTTCATTATTCAGACAGTAAAACGATTTTTTAAAATGTAACAGGCTCCTCTGATCGCTTAAATCAGAACAAAGAGTAGCTAAATTTGGGCGTCTTTCTTTAGCATGCGTTAGATGGGTGCGCTTGCCCTTTTGCTCCTGATTGGCTGTGACATGCACTGCATTAAAGACAGAAGCATAATGAGTGATGGACAGCGTGCGTTTCTGTCGAACATTGTGTGGGCCGAATGTTTCCACATGGATTGTAAAAGTCACACACACCTATTGTTGGGACCAGCCAGCAGTTAAGCCAAGAGGGAAATTAATGCCTAATGGTAATTTTTTAAAAATAAAAAAAATGCAAAAGGTTTGTGGGAGGGTTCGATTACTGTTAGAATATACAGTTTGTGTAGAATAAAAGTTGTTGTGTCTATGGAAAGTGTGTGTGTGTGTGTGTGTGTGTGTGTGACTGTATTGCAAATGTTAGGGTTAGGGTCTTAGGGTCTTTTGCTTCGGATGTATCTACATAACTGTCATGGACTCGGTCCCTGTGGCTCCCTCTGCCGGTCGTCAGCGGGATCCATCCCCGGAATATTAACGGACTACAACTCCCATGGACCCTGTACCTGGGTCACGCCCTTCCAGGTGGTAACCGTTTTGTAATTATCAAACTGTGTACTTAAGCACGCCACAAACTCTAATGCTTTGCGAAGTCTAATGTTACCCATGGTGCCTATTCTGAGCGTTAATATTTCTGAAAGATTCCCTGTGCATGACCTGGACTGTTACTCGTTTTCTGATTGTTCTCTGCCTGCCCTTTGTAAACTTTGCCTGCCTGTGGATTACCCTTTATGTTTGCTGCCTGCCCCGACTGAGACCTCTAGGATCTGGGTGTGTATCCCAAACTACCAAGGATTTACACCTTTTAGTAGGTACACTTCACAAAGAAACCATACAACTCCTTGTTATTAATAGTCCTTCTAATGCTGTCATTTTAGGCTATCCCTGGCTGGAGGTTCACAATCCCACGATCTCCTGGTCCAAGCAAGAAGTTACACGCTGGTCACCCTTTTGTACTGCTAACTGCCTGAACAAAAATGTCTCGTGTAGTTCCAGTGAAGCCCTCTACTGACACTAACGCTGTATTACTTCCAGAATACCAAGATTTACAGATGGCCTTTAGTGCAGAAAAAGCCACCCAACTACCACCACATCGTCCCAGTGACTGTTCCATAGAGTTACTTCCCGGTGCCACCAACCCTAAGGGTAGAATTTTCCCACTCTCACAACATGAAACCGAAGCCATGAACAAATACATCAAGGAAGAGCTTGCTAAACGGTTCATCAGACCATCGACCTCCCCCGCTTCCGCAGGCTTCTTTTTCGTCAAAAAGAAGGATGGTGGGCTCCGCCCCTGCATTGACTATCGAGGGCTCAACGATGTCACCGTTAAATACCGTTATTCTCTGCCACTGGTCCCAGCTGCATTGGAACAACTCAGGTAAGCAAAATTCTTTACTAAACTCGATTTATGCAATGCTTATAATCTGGTCAGAATCAGGAAAGGAGATGAATGGAAAACAGCCTTTTCAACCACTACTGGCCCCTATGAGTATCTGGTTATGCCTTTTGGCTTGTCTAACAGTCCCTCGTGTTTCCAGGCGTTTGTTAACGATATCTTCCGGAACATGCTGGGCTCCAAGGTAATTGTCTATATAGATGACATCTTAATTTCCTCCAACACGTACGAGGAACAAGTTGAACATGTGAGGGCTGTGCTGCAACGTTTGATCAAGAACCAATTGTATGCAAAGTTGGAGAAATGTGAATTTCATCAAACTAAAGTGTCATTCTTGGGATATGTCATCAGCCAAGAAGGAGTCGCTATGGAGGACTCTAAAGTCACTGCAGTCTTGAAGTGGCCCCTACCCAAAACTCTGAAAGAGTTACAACACTTTCTTGGATTTGCTAACTTCTATAGAAGATTCATTCGCAAATTTAGTAGTGTAGTGGCACCACTAACGAGCATGATCAAAAAGGGGTCTCACCATTTGTCCTGGTCACCTTCTGCTCGGCAGGCCTTCGAGGAGCTTAAGAACCTCTTCACAACCGCTCCCATCCACCCAGACCCTGAGAAACAATTTGTGGTAGAGGTGGCTCTGTCAAGGATTGGAGCTGTTACATTCTTATACAGGCAAGATTAGTTAAAATTTTAAATGTAAAATTTTAAAGACCATTGGAATATATAATTTCAGACATTGTTAAAATTAATTTTTGGCATTAGCTACACCAAAGCAGTCTCACCAAAAAAGGTTTTATAAACCATAATTAATAGTTTGTGACTATGAGAAGTGATTATAAACAAAAGTCAATGTTAACATTTTATGTATTTGTTTTTGTTATTCTGTTGCTTTTGTTTGAGGTTGCACATCCCTCCTGCAAAAACGAATGAATTTTTCAATGTTAAAGACTGGTCAACATTGTGGCCGTTCACTCCTGCTGCTAATTGTTTACATTGATTTAAATTGCATTTTAACAATGTGATATTGTGTGGTCAAGTAAAGTCCAAACACAAATAATGTGACTTCATAGTTATTAGTTACTATATAGTTTATAGTAACATTTCTGAAAGGTGCAACCCTATCTAATATCTCTGCTGGTACCTAGAAATAAATGAGGAGGTTTCATATATAATCAGCAGCAACAGTAAAGGCAGTTCCTCCCAGCAGCTCCTGCTTTGTGTGATCATGTGATTTGAAGGAGATTCAGAGGCCCCTGTTTTTATTTCACATCTAATGATGAAATAAAGTTGCTCTGACGGAGATGCTGTGAATGATGTCACAATGAGCCACTGTGTCTGCAGAAACTGTGTGACAGCTACTCCCAGCAACTGAGAAAAATCAGCAGGAAGAGGACTGAGGGGGAATAATGTGAGCCCTCCCGGCTTATTCCTCTTTCCCCCTATAACTAGCAGCTGTGTCTCTTCACAGCATTACACGGATTAAATCTAACTTCACACGCACAGACAGACTAATGATGGCTTATCGGCGCCTGTGTATTGAGATATGTGCGAGTTATGTTTTGTGTTCGATGTAGCGCTGGTTGTTTCTGTCTCTCTCTCTCTCCCCACTCCCCGTTTTATCTGCATAACCCCCTGATTGGTCTGTTGCCGGTCAGTGCCACCTCCATCAATTGCAAGCTGCCGCTGCCTTTAAAACCACTCTGTTTGACCATCCTCGGGACCCATTTTCGGTCCCATTATACCTCTCTTGGTTTATCATTTTGGTTTATCTCATTTGTACATTCGTTTTGTTTTGTGTGTTGCGTATCTGTCTTTGTTTGTCTTCTTCCCCCCGGTCACTGTTACATTGGTTGTTTAGTTTGTCCACACTTTACAGTGCACCCAGTTTTGATTATAAGGGAAAAGCAGACAGGTAAGTATGTCACGTGACATACATTATTGGAACACATAGTTTTTTTGGGGAAATATTGTACAGACACAGTAGGTAATTTGATAGTAGATTTTAGATTTATAGTAGATTTTGTTAGTAGATTGTTAGTAGATAGTAGATTTTGTTGCTAGATAGTTTAGTTAGGGTGTCTTGGATGCCGAAGATCTCTGTTTATTACTCTCTTGGTTTCTAGATTAGGGTTAGGGTTAGGTTAGTGGGTAACGTACAGTTAGACGGTTTTGTTGATTTCTTTTTTTTGGCACTGCTCGTGTCTCTTTTCCCCTTTGTTCACCAATTCATCATTATAAATAGTGTATATATTTATTTGTTTCTTTTTTCTCTTTCACTGGTTGGTGCACGGTATTTAAATAAACTCACTTTGAGCACATATAGCGCCTTGTGTCCGCGTTTCCCACCTCCGCACAGTTTTTAAAATAATAAATATATTAATATTCAAGCCCTTACCCCTAATTAACATCTGGGCTTGGAACAGGAGGACAGGTTTGTGGGAGAAACTTAAAGTCCATGGTTTACATCTTACAATTTTTTATCTTCATGGCTCTTTGCATGGATGTAATTATATGTATTGTGTACAGCCAAATTTCAGATGGAGTTAACTGACACTCTTATGTTGTTTAAGAAAGTTTATTAATCTTCTGTCTGATTATAATCATAGATAATTGAATTTCAGCTTTGTAACAATCTTAAAAACACTTTACACCCATTTTCAATCAACAATTTAGGGCTAAACTGTTTTGTTCATTATTTTATTTTCATTATAGTGTCTACAATAGTGTACACTTTATATGGATGCTGGCACAGAATTCAGTTTGTCTAGCTGGTCTGATGTTTGGTATGCATATCACATTTTCTCTGGTGGAGGTCTCAAAAGAACCTGTTTAAGGTCAAAAGTGAAGCCCCGCAGTTCCACTGTGAATGACAACACTTTGTTAAAACACTCACACACATCTGTTATTTACATACATAATGAAAACACTGTAATTCTGTATTGCTCACCCACAGGTTTCAAACAAAGTGGTTCTGCCACAGCATATGTACACGACCAATATATTTATGAAAATAACATTGAAAGAAGCCTAAATAGATTGTGGATTTATTCAACGAGCTTAAATGTTTAAAAATATATTGTTTACTCAAAATAAAATAAAAAAGCATTACATTGAAATACCTTTTATACTTATTTCTACCTACAAGAAACAAATTCATAACATCACAATTGTGTTTTGCCTTTAGCTTCACTTTAGTTTAGAAAAAAAATCTAATAAGAGCTAATGTGTAGCTAGGATACATTGATATGTGAATGTGATCATGTAATCAGTGCTGCTTTTCTCAAAAGCATTGTAAGAAAAACGTCTCTATGATCAACTTGCGATGCTTTAGAGAAACCCAGTAAAGGTGTATTTGGCAAACACATCTTTGAATGGAAAGGGAGAAATCCAGACAACAAATTCTCATACAGGCGAAGAGTGCAGATGATCCTCATATTCCAACCAGACTATCGGAAATGTCACCCGAAGCGTTTGTCAAATCAATCTGGATACAGAATGAAACCGGAAAATGTACTGTATTTGTTATTGTTGCCTCCGTGCGCCTTTCCACCGTCCAGTTTGACATAAATCTCGTCTCCAGAGTCCAGGTGCAGCACCACGCTGTTGCTCGCGTAGTCGTAGTTCTGATCGGCATCCTGCGCAATGGCGCTGGCTCGAACCTGTTCAAACAAACTAATATTAGTTTGTATATATACTGTATATATATTATATACAAGTTAATGGATTCATTTGTATCAACATCAGCCACTGACTGTATGCTTTTTAACACGCATAATCTGTGTTCAATACTGTGTTCAATAATCCTCAATAGTTAATATAAATGTTACTGAACACAGTGCATATACAAACTGCAATAGTATGCAGTATGTTGCACAATTACTGATACAGAATTCTATACCAGTCAAACGGAAATTATATACATTACGTTACACCACTTATTACTATAGGGATTTTTAAATGACAGATCTATCTAAATCCCTGTCGCAAAGTTTTCAAATTCATTTTCAGATTTATCATTCGTTTTGCACGCATTTGCACCGTCATCTGTTCTATTAGAACAGATTCAGCTTTTGACAATACTAACAGATTGGAATTTGTTGTTTCCAATCTGTTAAACTTAAAAAAGAGAAAAACAATGAATACCCACCTGTCCGTTTTTACAGAGGTCTGCCCACATGCTCGTTCCGTCTCCTCCGCGCATCAACACATGATAGGTGAAATAGTAAATCCCGGACACCTGGCACGTGAACTTGCCGGTGGTGGGGTCATAGTGATTTCCCACATTTGTTACTACATCATCAAACCGGAGGACCTCATAGCCTTCGTGTGGGTTTTTGAGACCGACATAAAACGCAATTTTGACGTTTTCTAATGCGGGGCCAACTTCTCCTGTCTCGGTTCTTGCCGTCCCCGATGCGATGCCAGTAATGCCAGGTCTTCCGGAGTCTCCAGGTGGTCCTCTTGGACCAGGTGGGCCAGGGTTGCCAGGGGGACCCCTCGGACCTGGTTTGCCCGGCCGTCCCGGTTCGCCTCTGGTCCCCTGAGCAAAAGATGGTGGGATGGCGCTTAGGTCTTGCATCACTTCCAGCGCCGTGGCGCTCGGTTTGGGGTTGTACGGATCGCAGATCATTCGGCAGGTGCCCATCATCTCGTAGTGCGCAGAAATGACACAAGTCTGGACCAGAAGAGCAACTGCGATTATCAGAGCCACGACCATAATGATGCCCACCACCGCACCAATGGTTCGCTTGCTTTGGGGCACCCGAGAAGCTCGCGCTAAAAAGTACGGCTTGTTTTTGGAGCTAATGGTGACGCGCGCTGGAAAGTGTTGCACGACAAAAACCCGACCCCGCTTCCCTGCTAAAATTGAACAAAAAACACCCACAGAAATGTGTTACATCTCTTGTAACCTCCGACAGAATAGCACTATGCTAGAACAGACGGATGAACTACTGCTGTTTGCGCGGACGTTGCGAGACAAAGGTGTGGAGAGACAGAGAGAGAGAGAGAGAGAGAGAGAGAGAGAGAGAGAGTTTTAATTTAAACATAAACTGTCAACAATTTTACATTTTAACTTTTTAACCACACACAATGAAAAGCAAACATTTACTTTTTGCATCATGAGATTTATAAGATGTACAAAAAACAATTCACCTTCAAAAAAAATACAAAGTTTTTTTACTGCACCACTTTTGCTCAAAAGAAAACAGATCATCTATAGACTGTAAAAGTGTAAAATCAGTCAGTATTCTAGATACTGAAAAAGCTGATCATCAAAGCTTAAAACATTGCAGTGATGCCTTGTCCAAACTTTTGAAAAAAAAAAAGCATTTGGTCTAGGGAAAAAAAGCATTTGTTCATCTGCAGACTTCCTAGATTTTGTAAAATGACACATGCAGTGGCTGTCCAACTAAAATCAGTTGTTCCTGAACTGTAGACGAACGGACGAAAAATAAAATGCTCTGATTGACCCAGTGTAATTTATCCCAGAAATTATCTGTTACTAACATTTGTAACTTCTGCAATCAGTTTTGCAGGTGGGTCGACACAGGCTAACTTGTGCCACAGAGAGGAAGTCACTATGTTATTTATAACTAAAACACGCCCCTTATAAGGCATGTTGGGGTCAACCATTTCCATTTTCCAGTCTACCTTTTACTTTGTCAAAAATTCCTTCCTAGTTTTTCTGTACAAGATCATCATCTCCTAGCAAAACTCCCAAATATTTATTCCCCCCTTTACACCAATGTAATCCATCAGGAAGATTAACATTTGACCTACCTACTTACCACACAATAAAGCTTCACCTTTATTCCAGTTAATTTTGGCAGAGGATAAAATCTTAAAATCTTCAATTAAACCTAATTAAAGGTCTACATAATTTTTGACTATTAACCATAACAACCACCACATCAGCATAGGCTGATAAATGAACATTAGTAAAGCATGCCTGACAGGGAACATCCTTTTCTAACACCTCTGCCAACCTTAAATGGAGTGCGTAAGCCACCGTTCACTCTTAGCACACTCTCAACATCACTGTACAAGGTCTTCAACATTTACACAAATTCTTTGCCTAAGCCAAAAACTGCCAAGCATTTCCACAAATAGTTGTGTTCTACACAATGAAAAGCTTTCTCTTGATCTAAAGGCAAAAAAACAGTATAAGTCATCAATAATATCTTTTACTAAGAAATATCAAAAACTGTAGCTACACAGTAGCTCTGCTCTGTCCAGAAAGACTTATAAAAGTCTACTGAGAGAACATAAATGCGAGGAGCTTTTCCCAACTCCAATTTCTGTAGGACCTTGTATAACTCCTCAAGGCCTTCTTGAGTTCTCCATTGGCCTCTGGACATTTGGGACAAGTTTTCAAGAAAAAGATTAGGGTCACACAATAGCGAACCAGATTCAGAACACAGTGTGTGAATTAATCTTTTTTGACCCAATTTTTTCCAAGATTAAAGAAAAAAATTGTTGCAGAATCCATTTGATCCAAGTTTTGAAAGCAAGACTGAACCAGAGCTCCTTTCACTTAAATCCCAAAAAGATCATTTAACTGTTTTTTTTTAAAACGAGAGAGCTTATAAAACGCTGTTCCCCCAGTGGAAGCAGCTAGTTGGAAGCAACTATTGACGTCTCCAAGGCCTTCATAAAATTTGAAATTTGTTTAGTGATGTTTTCAGTGCACTTTGCCAAAATCCCACCATTGTCTCAAAGACTGAAAAGAGCTTTTTGTGTTTCTAAAGACTCCCAAAAATAAATAAATTTTAAAATGCTTATCACAATTTAAAGCCAGTAAGCACTTTTTTGATTTAATAGAAGGTAAATAAAAAACAAAACAAAAACAATAATGATCAGAAAAAGACACAGGCACAATAAAACACTTAATAAATACCACATTGATGTTTAAAACATACAGCCTGTCTTACCTAGCCAAAGATAAAACATTATAACTGGTATGAGACCAATTATATTGCCTTTTATTACCCATAAAATGCCTGCATAAATCATAAATCACATCTATCCATCCATCCATCCACCCATCTATCTATGTTTTCTTACTTCTTTAAACGGTAGACTTATTTATTAGTAAAAACATCCTCAGCCATCAGGTTCTTTGTTTTCTCAATTAACTGTGCTGTGTCATTCACTCACACAAACTCGTCTTCTATTTTTGCTCTTCGCAGGCGAACATGTGCGCTGTCCCATACCCTCTCACTCCTACGCATCCAATTGCCCACTGCAGGAACAGACGAAGGCTCTCCTGACCAGGGGAACATGGGGGTCTGATAGCCTAGGACACACTGAAACGGGGTAAGTACAGTAGAAGAATGTGTTAGAGAATTCTGGGTGTACTCGGCCCATGGTAAGAATTCCACCCAGTGGTTCTGCTCTCTGCTACAATAGGGTTAGGGTTAGGGTCCAAAACTCCAGAAGGAGTTTTGGACCAACTGGGTGGTTCATGATATGCCAGGATGCCCTGAGCTTAGGGATGTGTGTACCCACTGCAACACTCTGTACCAACAGATTTACAACCCATAGATACGGTTAGTGGGACAGTTATTGGGTATGGGTCCATGTACCTGAGCCTGCTGAATCTCTTCCATTAGATCCCAGGAAATAGAGCCAAAATAGCAGATGGTGGTAGTATGGTTTCAGGAACAGTTTGATTATGCAGAGGGTCATGACAACGAGACAATGCATCAGCCTTGTCATTCTTGCTGCACGGACGATAGATAACTGTGAAGCAGAAACAGGTAAAAAACAGCTCCCACCTTGCCTGATGTGGATTCAAACGTTTGCCCCCCTTGAAAGAGTTAATGGCAATGCAACCATACTGTAATTTCTGATGAAGCATCTGTAGAAGTTGGCAAACCCCAGAAACCTTTGTAGCTCCTTAATGCTTGTTGGTCGAGGCCATTCAGTGACAGCACGCACCTTGCTCGTGTCCATTTCCACCCCCTGATGGCTGATGATGTAGCACAAAAAGGACGTCTGCCTTACATGAAACTTACACTTCTCTGCCTTGACGTATGACGTTTGGTGCTGCAACAAATGAGACAAGACTGTCCTGACATGATTCACATGCTCCTCTTTGGAAAAGATCAAAATGTCATCAATGTAAGCAATTACATACTGATTTAACATGTCTTTCAAGATTTCATTTATAAATGACAGGAAGACTGCTGGAGCATTGGCTAGAGCGAATGGCATGACCAGATATTCATAATGCCCACTGGCTGTGAGAAAGGCTATCTTCCATTCATCTCCTGCCTTTATCCTGATCAAATTGTAAGCATTTATCAGGTCTAGTTTTGTATATACCTTGGCCTCGCGTAACATCTCAAGAGCTGAGGGTACTAATGGGAGAGGATACTGGAACTTAACAGTTACATTATTGAGACCACAATAGTCAATCCAGGGTCTTAATCCTCCTTCTTTCTTCTCCACAAAGAAGAAACCAGCCGCAGCAGGGGAAGTGGATGGGCGGATAAAGTCTGTGTTGAGAGCCTCCTCAATGTACTCCTCCCTGGCCTGGCTTTCATGGACGAGAGAGTGGGTATACCTTGCTTTAGGAGGAATGGCACTAGGCAAGAGGTCGATTACGCAGTCCCACAGGCGATGAGGATAACTGGGCTGCCTTTTCTTTGCTAAAACACCTTTAAATGAGAGATAGCATGAAGGTGTGTTAGTGTTAGCATGAGATACGGCCTCAGTAAGGCCACAGCAGAAATTAGGAACAGGTAGAGGGGTTTGAAAACAGTTCTCAATACAACAACTAGACCATGATACCAGCTCTTTTTCAGGACGGGACAGGATTATGCTTGGTTAGCCAGAGGTATCCTAATATGATGTGGTGACGTGGGGAATCAATGACAAAAAATAACATTTGTTCTACATGGAAAGCACTTATCTGCATGGTGACGGGTATGGTTTGTTTAGTGATGCCTTTGCAGAGAGGTATGCCATTAATAGCCTGTACCTGGATGGGAGGTGAACATTTTGTGGTGGGAATCTTGTATTTTGTGACCAAACCTTGATGTATTATATTTAAAGCTGCCCCAGAGTCAATGAACACTAAAGATGAAAACATAAAGGTGCTATGAGTGAGCAAAACATAGAGTTGTAGGGACTGGTTAATTAATTTCTCAGGACTTACCCCGGGCGCAGTTGGGACAGGATTGGCAGCGTTGCCCCTTCTCACCGCAGTAAAAACATAGACCCTGTTGTTGGCGGCACAACTTCTCTTGAGGAGTCAGTCTGGAGGTTCCCAGCTGCATGGGCTCACACACTGAACTATTCACTGCAGGACTAGTAGTAAGTGATTGTGCAAATAGATCTTGTGGTCTCTTGGGTGCATTACGCAGTAAATTGTCATTGTGGATGGTCAAGGTTATGAAATCATTCAAATTCAAATGTTCCCCTTTACATACCAGTTCAACTTGATGCAGAACAGCGTTTATCGTCAGAGGAGAATGCTTCAGCATGGTTAGTAATATAGCTATCGACTTGCCTGATGAAGCTTCGAACATCCTCATTCGGGGCACCATCAAACTTGTCTGGATCTGCAAACTTGATTAACAGTGGCGGAATCATGTGTGAATAGCGGACATGATGAACCACTTGATCGCATGTAGCTTGCATCTTGGCTAGCTGTTCTTAGCACCGCTTCAGTTGTTCCTCTTGATGCCGAAATAAGGCCTGTAAACGTGCACTCTCTGCTGGATTCTGTTCAGGCAAAGTATTCTGTAATGAGGCGGTGGCGGGGTTGCTAGAATCCATGTGCGGTTTATTAAATTAATCCAAAACACCAAGCATAGACATAAACCAAAAGCAGGCAATGGTCAGGGCAGGTAGCATATAATCAAAACGATGAACAGGCACAGGTCAGGGCAGGCAGTAAACAATCCAAAACGATACAACAGGCAGGAGTCACGGCAGGCAGCAGACAAAACATCCAGACAACCAAATCCAAATAGACAAAATCCCGATGGCAAAAACAAGGAACAAACAGGTCAAACACAGGCAGGCAATCAATATCAAAAAGGCTTGGTAAGGCAGATCCAGGGAAACTCGCAAAACTTTGCAATGTGTGTTTGGAGCACATGGCCTTAAATACCCTAAAACAGGAAATGATGCAAACAGGAAACAGGAAGTGGAGAGGGAGCACAGATTAATACTCAGGCTCCCTCTGCTGACGTGGGGGTATGGGACGATGTGTTATATTATGTCAGCATCTTCTTTAACAATCATGTAAAGACACAACATGTTTTATCAGGAGACTCACGTCTGATAAGTGTTTTTAATCGGAGGCACTAATCTTCTGTAAGATTAGTGAACGGAGGAACATTAGACACTAGATTAGTGTTTGTCTCTTTGATGGCAACGATAAGGAAAGAACAGGTGTCAACAAACCCGTGCTTACTATTTCTTTTCAATCAGTTCATTTGCTTTTACAACAGAGTTTTAAAAAATGACAGTGGCGCTGCTGTAGAAGCTGACAAGATACAATCATGACCAACAACTTCACCTAACCCTAACCCTTGTTTACAGCAGAACCTGGACCTGCTACAGCAATACAGCCAGACCTGGGCCCTGACAGTAAACCTAAATAAAACCAAAACTATGATCTTTCAAAAAAAAACAGGGTACATTAGGCACTAACCAGATAACACACCCATCACGCTATAACTACCTGTGTCTGAATACCACATCCAGATAACAGATAACTAACCAGATAACACACCCATCACGCTATAACTACCTGTGTCTGAATATCACATCCAGATAACAGATAACTAACCAGATAACACACACACACACACATCACACTATAACTACCTGTGTCTGAAAATCACATCCCTCTTAGAATTTGGGGTTTGGGGTCCATTGACAAATTCAAATCAAGATTTCACCAAATGGGAAAAACACCCAATTGAGCACCCAAAAAATATATTACATGTGCACCGGCACACATCAAACATGCAAGCAGGGCAGAATTAGGCAAACGTCCTCTAATTATAAACATACAAAAAAGGGCAATTAAATACTGGAAACATCTGAAACTCAGTGACAAACTGAGACTCAGCGGATACAAGCTGATGATGGAGACAGGTGAAAACACAACTGCACTTCCTAACAGAAACAGACTCTGTGTATATACACAGATATACACAGATATACGGACAGTGCTTCATGAGAAAATACAGCAGATAGAAACTGGCGTATCTGTTAGGAGAACAGAAGAACTGCTGTGTGTTTGTCTGCCTGTCACGTTAGAAAACACTCAATCTGAGTTGATGTTTCCAGCACACTCCTCTATATTACCTTTTATATTTAACGTTTTTATATTAATTGTTTTCTTCTTTTAAAATTTTCTGTTAATATATTTGTGCACTATTTGTAAGCAGTATTTATTATATTTATATACTAGATTATATTTATATAGTATTTATATACTATTTGTATAATTGCTTTGGCAATACATATGTAGAGTTTTGTCATGCCAATAAAGCACCATAATTGAAAATTGAAATTGAGAGAGAGAGAGAGAGAGCTATTAACATCTACCCTCCCAGAGATTTTATTTGAGTAATGTGTTTGTAGTTTAAATGTATTTGTAGTCTATTTCAGGTACCGTCTACTCTAAAACAAGTTCTGAAATATGTTTCAAGACTGAGGGCTAAACTTTAGTAACATTAAGTAACCTGTACTTTATAGAGGTCCTCGTTCTTTCACATTGACTGGTAGCAACTTGCCTGTACTAATACCCTCTGTTAATTACATATGAAACTGCAGGAAAAGGTTGGAGGGTGGGAAACGGTTGATAACATGATAAGAGTAGGTTTGTGGTAGCAAAATTTCTTTAGCACTTATTTTGTTGTAGACTGTCAAACTGAACAAAACAACTTATCACAAAAATACTATTTATTTGCAGTAAATATTCAGTATAATTCTATAGCACTTTTTACAGCTTTACAGAAAATACACTTTTACCATATAACAGTAAAGACATAATTAATTTAAAACACATTTTCTAATAAACCTTATGCAACAGGTTTTAGCTTGTGACAAACAAGTGAGTAGTTTACTTATATTGTTATTTTAATAATAGCACACATTTCAGGTCAGCCTGTGTAACATGTGTGAACAATAAATAGTATTTACCTTGTTATCATGTTTGTTTGTGCATACCTTTATGGAGCCTTCAGCTTGTGTGTTTATGTTTCCTGTATTGCTTCTGTGTATTTTGCAGTGTGTAGTCTGTGCTAAGCGCTGCCAGAGGTCATAGATCATATTAAAGTGGAGCTTGAGGGAAGAACTGCGCCCAAACTGTCCAAATAACCCAAACTCCCAGCAGCGTTTGTCCCATGTGGGTTTTAAAGGGGATGCCAGTCTGTCCTCAGATTAAACAGTGTTGTGATGTGGGTTAGATGCAGATGTATGAGCAACATGGGTACCCGCCAAGGACAGGACAAGGTGCAGAAAAAAATTAAATCTGGTGTTTAATGCAAATTTGCATATTGCATTAATGATATCATGTCACTGCATGGGTTAATTAACCTGGTCGGGACTAGGAGTGTGTGGGCCAGAAAATTACTGACTCTCAAGAGGAAGAGAAATAGGGGCTGTGCTTGGTGACATTATCTCAGGGCCAGACACCTCAGATAACATCAGCACAGAGGGGGCAGAAGAATTTCAAAATCAACACAAACAAAGAGAAACATGAATAGGAAAAGGGTGTGATATCAGGTGTTCAGTTTTGGAAAAAAAGGGGAAAAGAAAAAGAATTGTGCAGTATGCTTTTTGTGCAGTAAGCGCTTTTTACAATTATCACAAACGGGGTGTACAGAGAGACGGGAGGCGGATCCATATGCTGGGTTTTGCTCTTTTTATTGACTCGAGGCATAGTCCTAAAACAGGCAGGGTGCAAAACACGAAGTAACAATGCAGGCAATTGCCTGACGCCGGTGACCGGGAGGAAGTGCGATGTAAGCGGTGCGTGAGGAAACAGAAGCGCGACAGAAATAGATCTCTGTGCAGTAAGACTCGTGGAGGTGGCATGTGTGTTAATGTAAACACAAGATGGTGCACAGACTCTGTGTTATTTTCTAAACACTGCTCATTGCTTGTGGAATTCGTGACTGTTAGATGCAGACCGTTCTATTTACAGCGGGAATTCACTACGCTGTTCATCATCGGTGTTTACATTCCTCCCAGCGCTAATGCTAAGGAGGCTTTGTGTGAACTCTATGGGGCTGTTAGCGATCTACAGAATGCTCACCCTGACAGACGGTTTATTATCGCCGGAGATTTCAACCATGCAAATCTCAAATCAGTTTTCCCTAAATTCCATCAGCATGTGGACTTTCCGACGAGAGGGAAAAACACTCAGAGCCCATGCGGAGCCCCGCCCCCATCTCGGATACCCAGACCACATCACGGTTATGTTAATTCCAGCATACCGACCGGTCGTTAGGCGCTCGAAACCGTTTTTAAAGCAGGTAAACACCTGGCCATCACCACACACTCCAACCAGAAACCATGGATAACTGCTAAGGTGCGCGCTCTACTCAAGTCCAGAGACTCCGCCTTCAGATCCGGTGACAGGACAGCCAGATCTGAACTGAGAATCCACGGTCACTTCCAGGACAGCGGAGACACTTGGTGCATGTGGCAGAGCATTCTGACGATCAAAAACTACAAGACAACTGTAGCAGTGATGCCTCCCTCCCAGATGCGCTAAACGACTTCTACGCTCGGTTCGAGGCACAGAACAATGTCACAGCGAGGAAGACCATCCCTCCACCTGACGACCAGGTACTCTGTCTAACTGCTGCTGATGTGAGGCAAACTCTGCAGAGTCAACCCACGAAAGTCTGCTGGACCAGACAGCATTCCTGGTAAAGTGCTCAGAGAATGTGCAGAACAACTGACAGACGTCTTTACGGACATCTTAACCTTGCCTTAACAACTACCGTCCCGTCGCACTCCCACCCATCGTGATGAAATGCTTCCAGAGGCTCGTCATGAGGCACATCAAAACACAGCTACCACCCACACTGGACCCGCTACAGTTTGCGTACCATCCGAATCGCTCCACGGACGACGCTATTTCCACAACTATTCACCTGGACCTCACTCACCTGGAAAACAGGGACACTTATATTCGAATGCTGTATTTTGACTTCAGCTCAGCAACACCATCATCCCTCAGCACCTTATGGATAAGTTAAGCCTGCTTGGACTAAACACTTCTCTCTGCAACTGGATTCTGGACTTTCTGTCCGGGAGACCACAGTCAGTGCGAATCAGAACAGCACCTCCAGCACCACCACACTGAGCACTGGGCCCCCCCAGGGCTGCGTCCTCAGTCCCCTGCTGTTCACACTGCTGATTCACAACTAAAACACATTATCAGGTTCCCCGATGACATGACCGTGGTGGGTCTCATCAGCAAGAACGATGAGTCAGCGTACAGAGAGGAGGTGCAATAGCTTACTGCATGGTGTGAAGCCAACAACCTGTCTCTAAACGTCGACAAGACCAAGGAGATGATTGTTGACTTTAGGAGAGCGCCGAGTGAACATCCTCCACGACGGATCCTCCATGGAGATCATCAGGAGCACTAAATTCCTTGGTGTTCATCTGGAGGAGAACCTCACCTGGACGCTCAGCACTAATCAGATCAGCAGGAAAGCCCAGCAGCGCCTTTACTTTCTGCGAAGGCTGAGGAAAGCACATCTCCCCCCATCCTTACCACGTTCTACAGAGGGACTATCGAGAGCATCCTGAGCAGCTGCATCACTGTCTGGTTTGGGAACTGCACCGTCACCGACTGCAAGACCCTACAGCGAATAGTGAGGACAGCTGAGAAGATAATCTGAATCTCTTTAACCCCTCTGATGGACATTTACACCACACACTGCATCCGCAAAGCCACCGGCATTGTGGCTTACCCCACACTTCCCTCACACACACTCCTTACCCTCCTGCCATCCCGGAAATGGTACCGAAGCATTCAGGCCCACACCACCAGACTGTCAAACAGTTCTCTTTAATACCCATTAATACCCATTTCTTAATTGCACTGCAAATTTAACGCCACCAGTTTTACTACTGTCTCAACTATTTATTTTTTTGCACCGTCACATTTTTTGCACTATAATCTGCACCTTAGTCGGCGCTTTGCTGTTTTATGTTTCTGTCCTGTGGCGTGATGTTTAATGTGTCGCACTTGTTTTCATTAATGTCGTTTAATGTATAATGTCATCTAATGTTTAATGTCGCTTAATATGTAATGTTGTGTAATGTTTGCCCTGTAGCCCTTGTTGTATTTCGTGCCTCTATGTTTTGTTCTGTGTAGCACCAATTCCTGGAGAAACGTCGTTTCGTTTCAATATGTATCGCATCAGCTGTATATGTTGAAATGACAATAAAGCTCATGTGAAACTTGAAAAACTTGAAACTTGAATCCAATACTCAATAATTCAAAAGACAAAGCGAGGGGCTGAGGCAGGCAACAAACCATGAAGAGCCAAAATACAAGAAAACACAAGAAAACCACAGGGAACCACGGTGAAGGCAATTCACAAGGAAATGGCAATACAATACATTGCCATTTCCTGTTTGCTGGCTTGATGTTTTATAGCCAGCAAACAGGAAGTTACCACAGAGGAAGCAGAGGGAGCAGACAGACAGTCACGGGGCTTGGGCTCCGTCTGCTGTCCAGACGCTCAAATCCAACATAGTCCAAGGAGCAGTGAGGTGGGGTTGAACACGGGGGGGAGAGGAAGTCCACCAAGAGAGCCGTGAGAGGCTAGAGAGCCTTGAGAACCTTAAGAGCCTTGAGAGCCTTGAGGATCAGAAGACCAGGATGCCCAACAGGGTGGATCTGGAACTGAGAGCAAAGACACACCAACACAGAGAAAGAGAGCCTTGGTGTGCGAGTCACAGTGCAGGAAGCGGCTGCAGACATCCCCGCCACAGGAGGATCCGTTACCTCTCAGGTAATGCTGCCTCCTCTGAGGACTCCGTAGTATACGCGGCCCAAATGACCCACATAGCTATGTCCAAAATTAGGGTGTCTACTGTTTCCGCCATGACAGGAAGAGCAGCAGTGACGTGACTTGGCTCTGGAGGGACAGCAACGGCTGTGACGTGACTGGCTTCAGGGAGGACAGCTGCGCTGGACTCAGGGAGGACTGCTGGACTGGACTTTGGGAGGACTGCTGCATTTGACTCAGGGAGGACAGCTGCACTTGGACTGGACACTGGGGCGACAGCAGACTCAGGATGGGCGGCCATGACGGGTGCTGACTCAGGATGGGCGTAGTCTATTACATAGTCCATTACATGAGCTAAGGAAATTTGTGAGCATTCAGAGCTCACGCGAGACTTAAACTGCCCAGAAAGTCCATCACAAAAAGCATCCATTAAAAACTTTTCATCATGGAAAGTCAAACGTGAGTTCAGGAAATAGAATCTCTGAATATAAGCCTCCATCAACATACCATACCTCTGTTTCAGCTGACACAGCTGTGAGAAGGGGTCTCCAGAAAACCCGCTGGATCCTGGGGTGCCGATGTTGATACATGATACATTGTTACAAAGCAGCTGTACAAATGAAAAAGAAAATATCCAAGGATATTTACGATGTGATTTAAGACTTGTAAATAAAACAGATCTTGATATAAAGAGCACACAAAAACAGACATAATAAATATACACATATACATATATACAGAAAGTTTACATTTATGCATTTAGCAGATGCTTTTATCCAAAGCAAAGTACAATTGAAGGAACAATAGAAACAGTGCACCAACTGATAAAGAACAACAATCTTATAAGCATGGTACCATTTTCCCTAGACTAGTATAGCGTAAGTAAACAAGTGCAGTTGTCCCACCCCACCCAACCTTTTTTTATAGAGACAGTAGAGAGAGGTATGAAAGAAAAGAAAAAGGAATAAGAGAGAAGTGTTATTGCATTTAATTGGGGATGTAGTTTTTAGTCTTTTCTTGAAGATGGATAGTGAATCAGCTGTTTTGATAGAGACTGGAAAGTCATTCCACCAGGAGGGAACAATCCAGGAGAAGGTTCGAGCCAACGATTTCTTGCCTCTGTGGTGTGGCACCACGAGGCGTTGCTCACTAGCTGAACGCAGGCTTCTGGAGGGCACATAGGTCTGTACCAAGGTAGCTTGGTGCAGACCCAGTGGTTGTTCTGTAGGCTACCAGGCTGCATTGAACTTGATTTGAGCAGCCAATGGTAACCAGTGCAGTCTGGTGAGCAGGGGGGTGATGTGCTCTCTTTGGCTCATTGAAGACTACCCTCGCAGCTGCATTCTGAATCATTTGCAGCGGCTTGGTAGTACATGCTGGTAGGCCAACCAGGAGAGCATTGCAATAGTCCAGTCTGAAGAGAACTAGTGCTTGTACCAGGAGTTGTGTAGACAGCTCTGAGAGGAAAGGTCTGATTTTCCGCGAATCGGCAGGATCTGGCTGTCGAGTTTATCTGGTCTGTAAAATGTAATTGGTCAACGAACATGACTCCAAGACTCCTGGCTGTTCTGGGAAAAGTTATATGAGTTATAAAAGTTATAAAAGTTATCTGTTCAGAAAGTTATATGAGATATAATTGCAAATGTATAAAAAGACTACATTGCACTATTACAGTGTTTCCTGAGTGGAGTGTCTAATCATGTGGCAAGGACTCCAGTTCAAAACTTCAGTGAGTAGTAAATGGAGAAAAAACTAGTGAGAAACCAGGCTAGATGGGAGGGCCTGTTCTCCTCTGGCATGTTAAAGATGCAGTCTGTAACCATGACTATGATTAGTAAATAAGAAGCTGAGGTGTTAAGTGACAGTACTGTCAAAATGGGTGAAGGCATGTTGTCTATAGCTGTAAATATGAGAAAATGATATGGAAGGCATTAAATAACATAAGTTACTGATAGCAGCTCTAACAACAATCTGCTGATACAGGACTGGCTATGAACTGATGCTTTAAGATGTTGATTAGTGGTTTGAATAAACTCACATAAATACCAATAAAAATAACAGAAAGAATGTAATGTAAAAATGTGGGACCAACACTGGTGGTAGGCCAGATTGTAGATCTTCCAGAAACGTCTGGTCCCAGGAACCATATCCAGGAGGAGTTGGAAACCGGAAAAGGCCTGCCGATGACTGTATCCATTGGGAAGCAGGTTGATCTAAAAACAGATCAACCAAAACAGACAATAAACAGAGAATAATTAGCGTAACTGCTGTTCATGACATTGTAAGCATAACTCAACTTGTTAGGAGATAATAGATTAATCAGTTGAATTAATAAAATGCATGGCTAAAGAGTTGTTTTTTAGTCTAGATTTGAACAGCAAGAGCGTGTCTGAGCCCCGAACAGCATTAATTAATTACTGTAATTAATACAGTAATTGACAGGTAACCAGTAGAGGGATGAAAGAATTGGGGTTAAAATTAAAAACACAGCTGGGTTTATGTACAGTCCTTGATGAAGCTAATGGCAGCCACCTGTGGTGGGCGTGGTCCTGGCGCAGATTCTGAGAGTTGTAGTGACACATACTTTCCTTCCATGCTAATTGAAAAATCTCCAGGTTTGTTTTTCTCCATTTTCGCTCTAGATTACGGGGGCTTTCTCTTTAGCGTAAGAATCGCGCTGTTATATAACGAGGCTGTCCTTCTGTCTTTAACTTTTTTAATTAAAAATGGTGCGAAAGTATCAAGTACTTGTAAAACTGTGATTCAGACTAGTTGTTACAGTATCTAGGTCTTTAGCAGTTTTGGGTGTGTTGAGTATATTGGTAAATCAGGTACTAATGAAGCTGTCTTTAGTGTTAGGCGTCATGATTCTGCCTTTTCGAAAGTGTGGGGTATTATGATTGACATCAGCAGATTTGATTTGTCCACGAAATCAGATGGTTGTCTGTAATTTCATCACATTGTGGTGTGATTTCTATATCTATGGGGTCAAGGGCATATGATAGAATAAGAGAGTGTGGTTGAAACGATGGGTGGATAACATAACATTTTATTTAACGACAAAAAAAATTAAGGAGGACCATAAATACAGTCCTATACAGGAGTGTCTTTAACAACATCTACATGAATATTGAAGAACAAAAAATATAAAAGAACATTTTGACATTCTTTTAGAATGTTTATTCCAGACATTTTGAACCTCTGTAAAGTATATAAATTTATGTTATATAAATGAGTGCCTGAAAACGGCTCAGGCTGGAAACCTCGGGGATCTTACGTCAGTTTCCTCTCACTCACCCCCTCCTCACGAAAATGAAACGTCACAGAAAACACAGTTTACATAGACCCGCCCCCCAAACGGCCCCGCCCCC
>JBAJNP010004689.1:0-32349 GCA_036877545.1 Yasuhikotakia modesta | reverse complement strand
CAGCTATCCCTGCAGCGCCCGGGGAGCAATCAGGGGTTAGGTGCCTGCTCAAGGGCACTTCAGTTGCTATCTGCCGGTGCTGGAATCGAACCAGCAACCTACTGATTACAAGCCCGACTCCTTAACCAGTAGACCACAACTGAAGGAAGTTTAACCTGCCACAGGAGCTGCTGAAACAGTTCTACTCAGCCATCATCGAGCCTGTCCTGTGCTCAGCTATAACTGTCTGGTTTGGTTCTGCTACCAAATCGGACATCAATAGACTACAATGGACAGTCAGGACGGCTGAGAGAATTTATTGGTTCCCCCCTGCCCACCCTCCAAGATCTTTACAACTCCAGAGTGAGAAAAAGGGCTAAGAAAATCACTTTGGACCCCACACACCTTGCATACTCTCTCTTTGAACTGTTGCCCTCTAGTCGACGCTACAGGACACCGACCATCAAAACAGAGAGACACAAGAAGTTACATCGGACTATTTATTTATCTCATTTATCTTATTGCATTGTTATATTTTGTCTCTTTTGTTCTATGTGTCTGCACTGTTATATTTCATGTCTTTTGTCTTATTTTGTCTTATGTGTCTTATGTCTGTACTGTATTTTTTTGCACTGAAAGCTCCTGTTGCCAAGACAAATTCCTTGTGTGTGTAAACACACTTGGCAATAAAGCTCTTTCTGATTCTTAGTACATTGGAAAATTCTTCTTTATTCTGGCTATGGTGCTGTTTTGGAGCCTTACTTTTATTGGATGGAAAAGGGCAGCTTGAACATCCTGCAAAATATCTTTGTGGTTCACTAAGAAAAGTAATCAGAGTTTGAGTGGCATGAGGGATGATTAAATGATCAGAATATATATAGCTATTGGGGTAAACTATTGCCAAAAAGTGTTTCTGTTTGGCTGACAGTAATGTCAAATGAGAAAAAGTTTCATACCATAGTTCTAGTGCCGCAGCCCATCAGAGAGAAGGTTGTGCTCACATGTGTGCTGTTGTAAAACACTGGGCAGGTGGGGTCATTTAGTTGAAGCTTAGACAAATGAAGATTCTCCATAAAGGAAACGGGCAGCACCAGAGACATCTGTAGCTCTCGCTCCTTACATTTTAATTCTGGAAAGCAAAAGACAAAAATTGTAATTGTATTAGGAAGATCATGAGGATCAGACAAACTTTGTAATTATATGTATATACACAATCTGTTTGAGCAATTACTGTACATCTTAAATCTGTAACTGCATTAACATCTTTTATCTGTATCTCCTCAGAGACCAATTCAACCTAAATCTAATCTAAAATTGAACACAGACCCCATCCTTCTTGGGAACTATAAAAAATGTGGCTGTAATACAATGACTCTGAATGAATCTCTCATGTGAGGGGGAACATGCTGAAAGGGAACATATCACTTTGGACAAGAGTGCCTCAAACATTTTGGCCAACACTAGGTGCTGCTCTCCTAATATCATAGTCTGCAAAATGCTATTAAAGTCAGGTGGACGAGACAAAAACTGAATTATATATCCTCTCTTTTATCCTCTCTATCTACTGTACTCAACAGCCATGAAGATAAACTGGGCAAAAGTTTCCACGCTGCCAAGAAATCTAAGAACGGTATCATCCTGCATGATAGCATTAATATCTACCATCTTTATCCTTCACGCTTAGCCCTTACTAATTTGCAGACAAATGGGCTAAAGACTATGTACTGCACCTGCTATTTATGGTTAAATGACAATAACAGATGTTTGTTTGATTTTTGACACATTTATTAAAGCCCACCTGTGATAAAATTGAATATACATGTGAAGTGAGTGCCACGACTCGCTTCAGGGGGAGGGAACGTGAGTCCGTGAAAATGGCTCAATCGCAGGGTGTAATTTATTTTTAGTGCCTTAATCCAGACATTCCACAGTGAAGAATATATAAAGATGTTCACAAAATCCATTAAAAGTACCAAAGAAACAACAAACAGATAATAAATAAAGATGGAAAATTTTACAACACACCGTATCGACTATATACAAAGTTGAGAGTTTGCTTGAGGCTTTTTTAACACGGCCCACACTGTACCTTTACGAGCAGGCACGCTCTGTCTGCTTAATTTGGCTGTGATATGGGAGAAATGTTTGTGGGCGATCAGTTTGGCGCGTGCACTCACTTTGCCGATGGCGGAAGCAACAGGTAAGGAGGGGAAATGAAGAGGTGTGTGCGTGTGTGTGTTCAGGCAAGTGCTGTTGCCTCAGCAGTGACAAACAGGTGCTTTGTCACAACATCATTTAGAAAGGCAAACAACTTTATATTAAAGGACTCACCGGTGACAATTCATATCAGACCAAAATCCCTAAGAAACTTCCTGCAGAACTCAAAGACAGGGCTGTTGCAAAAAAACTCTATATACATAAAGTGCAAACAGACAGCACAAGCTGAGATTATACAAGTGATTGTGTAAAGTGATAGCAGTGAAATTAGATAATAAAAAGTCTGGTCATGAGAGACTGAATGCTTCGTTACCGTGTACCAGAAAGTGGGACGGTGAAAAGCAGATGCAGTGTGAGGTGTGAATGTCTGTGCTAGAAGGAATGAGAAACCCAGATGATCTTTCCAGCTGTTCTTACTATATGCTGCAGGATCTTGCGGTCCGAGATGGTGCAATTTCCAAACCAGGCATTGATGCAACTTTAATCCAAAGCGATTTATGGTATACTTTTTTTTTATCCAAGTGTACACTTGGATTGAACCCACAACCTTTGCACTACTTAGCGATGGGGGCGGGGGTTGGCAATATGCGCTGGGGATTTGTGTAAACAAGTGTTTTTCCCCCTCGTTGCACAGTCCACATGCTGATGGAATTTAGGAAACACTGACTTGAGATTTGCATGATTAAAAACTTCAGCAACAATAAACTGTCCATAAAGTTAGGGTTTTGCAGTATGCTAATAGCCTCATACAGTTAGCAGAGGGCCACAACAGCGCTGGGTGGAACGTAAACACAGATAATGAGCACAGTAGTGAATTCCCATGGTAAATGTTAAAACAAAAATATTGTAAAAACAAAATATTTTACAATAATATTGTTCAAAACAAAAGCTAAAAATTGCAAATGTTTAAATGTTTAATATTTAGAGTTGAGATCTGGCAAAAGTCTTATCCAGAATGTTTGAGGGATAGCAATGCAATAAAAATTACCTGTTCCCGGCGGCAATGGATCTGTTAGTGCTGAAAAACAAAACAATACAGATTATTGGTATATAATCACTATAAACAATCAGTGACAGTGACTGGAAAATCTGTGACAGAGCCTTACTTTTTTGAAGCCACATACACCTGATGTCAGACTGTAGGCTGTGAATGACAGTAAAGAATCGGATCTAATCATCAGTTTTCTTCTGCAAATTAGTCATGATCACACTGTCATAGCTGGTTACCTCTTAGTATTTGCAACAAAACAGATGGAAAGCAGCTGTGCAGATGGATCAGGACCTCTGACCCACAACAGGGTGATGGATCTGTGAGACTGGATAGTTGTCATGGGTGATTTAAAGAGGCCTGCTGGACCAACGACTGCGATTTCTGTCAATCTGAAAAAACGACTTATATTTTATACATATTTAAATATATTATAATATAAATATAACATAAATCAATATGTTATAATATAAATATATATTACAATGACAAAAGAATATATACATATATTAAGACTGGTTACCGCACAATATGACATTGTTCATTGTTTTATTTCCAGACATTTGTCAGATTTAGTCATTAAAGTGCACATTTGGTTAGGACTAATTTCTTATATCTATCTGTAACAGGACTGAAGCAGGCGGGTTAGCTTCAACTTCAGATCCTTAGTGGAGAGCCAGACCTTTTGACCAGGTTAATACTCAGGATGGATGGCTCTCCTGACCACAGGAACATGTGTCCAATGTCCTGGTTGAGTTGTTCCACTTGGCCTTTGGATTACGGGTGGTAATCAGATGTAAGGCTAACATGTCCAGCTGGGGTCAGTTCTGGGGTATATATCATTTCAGTATATATCCAAAAGTAGTTTGGAGGATAGTTCACAAGGTGGATAGTTCTACAAATAACTGGATGGCCAGAGTTTAAAGATGAATGGACCCACTGTATCACTCATTGGTGTAATTCAGATGGGACCTTGTTGGCAGGGCAGTTTGGAGGCTGGGGCTCTTGAGCCTGGGCACGCTGGAGCTCTTCCATAATGCGAATCAAACAGCTGTAAAAATTGGCAAGATCCAGGAATCGTTGCAACTCTTTGATTGTAGATGGTTGAGGCCATTCTGTTACCTGTTCAAATGCCTGTCTTCATTCTTGGAGTAAATCAGGATGCAGTGATATATGCAACCACGCAATGATTTAGCATGTCTTTAAACAGTTCATTGATAAAAGATTGAAACAGCAGGAGCATTAGCTAAACCAAAGGGCATAACAAGGTTCTCACATTTTTTTGTGCTGTAACACAAAAAAATGTGGAAAAAGTGAAGCGCTATGAATACTTTCCAGATGCACTGTAAATACATGCAATATATATATATATATATACATACAGTAAAAGTTTGGACACACCTTCACATGTGTTTTCTTTATTTTCACAAGTATTTACATTGTAGATTCACACAGAAGACATCAAAGATGTGAATGAACACATATGAAAACATGTCTTATATTCTAGTTTCTTCAAAGTAGCTACCTTTTGCTCTGATTACTGCTTTGCACACTCTTGGCATTCTGTTGATGAGCTTCAAGAGGTAGTCACCTGAAATTGTTTTCCAACAGTCTTGAAGGAGTTCCCAGAGATGCTTAGCATCTTGTTGGCCCTTTTGCTTTCACTCTGTGGTCCAGCTCACCCCAAACCTGTGGAGGCCAGGTCATCTGGCACAACACTCCATCACTCTCCTTCTTGGTCAAATAGCCCTTACACAGCCAGGAAGTGTGTTTGGGGTCATTGTCTTGTTGAAAAAATAAATGATGGTCCAACTAAACGTAAACCGGATGGAATAGCATGTCGTTGCAGGATGCTGTGGTAGCCATGCTGGTTCATGATGCCTTCAATTTTGAATAAATCCCCAACAGTGTCACCAGCAAAGCATCTGCTTGTTTCCTCTCCTTAGCAGTGGTTTCCTAGTCTCCTCCTAACAGTTGTTGTAGAGATGTGTTTACTTTCAGAGCTCTGTGTGGCATTTATCTGGTCTCTAATCTGAGATGCTGTTAATTTACGATTTCTGAGGCTGGTAACTCTAGATCTTCCTTTCCTGGGTAGGTCCTCATGTGAGCCAGTTTCATTATAGCGCCAGATGGTGTTTGCGACTCCACTTCGGGACACATTCAAAGAATTTGCAATTTTCCGAACTGACTGACCTTAATTGCTTAAAGTAATGATGGTCACTCGTTTCTCTTTGCTTAGCTGATTTGTTCTTGCCATAATATCAATTCTAATAGTTGTCTAATAGGGCTGTTGGTTGTGTATCAACTTGACTTCTCTACAACACAACTGATGGTCCCAACCCAATAAATAAGGAAAGAAATTCCACTAACCCTCACAAGGCACACCTGTTAAGCAAAAACCATTTCAGGTGACTTCTTCATTAAGCTCATTAAGAGAACACTGAGGGTTTGCAGCAATATCCAAAAAGCAAAGGGTGGCTACTTAAAAGTTTTTGTTAAGTACATATTTCCACATGTGTTCAATAAAGTTTTGATACATGAAGTGTTTAATATATATATGGTAAGTATATACAGAGTGAGAGTATTGAGATGTGTGTGCATCAGATCAGCCTCACCAGTAAATATACATGTCCGTAATTGAAATTGAACGATATTGAAAAACATTATCCTGTGACTGATGGCCCAGGCGAAATAGTCTAAATGTATTATAATCCACCAGGAAATTTGATAGGCTGTTTTGAGACACAAATGAGGACAATAAGAAAAGAAAAAAAAAACCCAAAAGCAAAGAGTTTTCGCTCCCGAATGCCGGTTACCGTTTTCTTTTTAGCGGAAGTTGTAAATCAGGTGACTCTACTGACGTCAGGGAATCGCCATATGTGCGTCACTGTGGAAGTACTGCGAGACGAGAACAGGGAAGGTCATACACAATAAACAACTCCAGAAGCATGTGGCTTAAATAGTCTTGGACAGGAAGTAATAAAACAGGAAGCAGAGGGAGCACATGGTCAGTACTCTGGTGAGGGCTCCCTCTGCTGGCGTTGCAGAACAAGGTGTGTTATTACACTATCTTAAGCCTCTGTTGCCAATTCCAAAATTCCAGATTTGAGGGAATTAAGCCATACAGTTAATAGAAAAAAAATGTGTATTCAGTAATGAGAGTATTGAAGTTTATTCATCATGTTTTTCTATTATCTTATTGGTAGGTTGATGAACATTCCAAAGGAGTAGATTTTTTATAAGGAAATGTTTAGCAAATTAATCCTACCAAAAGAACTGACAAATGCCTTAAAATAAAACATCTGAACAATGTCTTGAGGTGTGGTAATTGTGCTATAAGCAGACTATCCCAATTCTAGTCTGTTACATCATTGCCGTATTACCACTTCTGTGTGTATTTTTTTCTAAAAAATTAACAGCCCGAATTATTCCTTATATATTTGGTTTGAAATTATTCACTTTTGCCACACATACGAGCGTTTAAAGCCTTTAATATGACTAACAATGTTAATAACAAAGTATGAGTTTAATTTTTAATAACAGATTTAATGGCCAGTGCCTCATTGTGAGCACAAAGCATTGTAATACAAGTATATAAGAACTGTCATTGTGGTCTTACTCTTGTACTCTGGAGTAAACAGAGATGTTGACATGGACCTCCTCAAAGGGAAGCACATGCACTAGAGAGCTGTCCACTGGACTCATACCCGTGAACTCAGGCGCCACTGGGCAGCCTACTTCATTTTGAACTGCAAGACAACACAATGATACAGTCCTAAGAGCTGATCTATGTATATGCACAAATGTATTACTTTTTTACACAACCCTGCATATTTACAATTTGGTAACTTGAAATTGCCCCACAGAAATGCCCCACAGGGCAAATGAGGACTTATCTGAGGGCATATCTGGGTTTGGGTTTCTTATCATATATTATTGCACATATATGACATATTGTTATCAATTCCACATAATTATTATATTGTGGCAATAACTTTGTATAAAAAGTAGCATATCAGTTTATTTTTGTAAGTGTTGTTTTCCCACAGTCACTGGACAGATAGCACACATCTCTCCGTATCACACACTCACTATTCTGCGATAACAACTGACAGGCTGTACAGTATCTCCTAGTATAATAGAAAAAGTAATTGTTTGCAAATTTGAATTGGGCATTTGGTTACATTACAATAATAATGTTTAGATAATTAAATTGATATAATAATATAAACAATATATTGATTATTACTAAATATCATAATATATCTCAATTAAAGCTATGTTTGTGAACTAAGTTTATGAATATTGACAAGACAAACTAACCTGTTACAGACAGCTGCAGAGATACAGTGGAGAAAGATATTGTCTGGCTAACAGATGGTGAAAAATCCTCCACTATGAGCTCAACCGTATATTGGCCTGCAAATGCTCCACCCCTGTACATTAGTGTGCATGTCTCCTTTCATGGTTGAAACATGTGTAGAAAAGATTTTATAAAAATATTTGCACACAAAATATGTCAAATGAATATCAACAACTTAGTAGAGATGGCTTTAAGGATGTATGTAAGGATGGCTGACTTCATTTAGCTGCAAAAATGCACCAAGGTTGTTCCTCTGAAAATGACATCGAATCTCATCTTCATCTAGATCCTTTATGTTCACAGGGATTAACTGCTGACAACCAGCACGTAACCTGAAACAGAATCAGAAATGACATCCAGCATGTTTCTTTATGAAGGATGGGAGCCTAAGATGTTTTCCACAATGCATGGAAAGATAACTTCTTGACCTACAGGAAGACCTTAAGAAACTTTAGATTACTGTATTAATTAAATATTGTAGAAGAAAACCAACACAACTAATATTTATTTGATTCATTAAAACGTGGGATGGCTTGCCAGATTCTGCATCTGTTTGACACTATTTTAGTGGATGGCAGAAACAATTTTCTCAAACTCCAAAAAAACTCCTGATCCAGAATTAGCATCAGTTCTCTGGAACATCAATAGCCAAGAAGAAAGAGAAGAGAGAAAAGAAACCAACAAAAAAAAATCCAACCAAGAAAAATGAATAATCAGAGCAATCCCTGATGGGGGAATTAAAATCCCTCTTTTGGCTTCTCTCAAGAAAATTAACTTTTCCTTTTTCTCTCCAGATTCAGTGCAATCACGATTGTCTAGCATAAGTACCACTTTACTGTTAATGAGTGAACACTGTTCTTGTCTTTCAAAACATAACTTCACTTCTCTTAAACATCAACTTAAACTTAAAACATACTAAATCACCATTTAAACACTTAATCACTGTATCTTTGCTTCTCACTGTTTCCTTTTTTCTTCCATTTTTTTATAGGTCACCTTTTTCTTCTTTTCACTCTGTGCTTCCCCTGCCGTAAACCTTGGGGGAGGGGTTAACTCTTAACTTCCCGGTTTTCAATTATGCTTATTTTTCTGGACATTTTCTGTTGTTTCTTAACTATACTTGACTCATTGTAAGTGGAAGGCTAATAATAAAATAGTTATATTCTGTTTACATAGGCTCACTTGTGAGCCTATTAGCTCAGCTTTCTCAGAGAAAACTTCCTTGTTCTTCTGATCTGATGGCTGTTTCAGAGCTGTGACTTGATCCTGAATTTCTACAACTTGCTTCCTTAAGAGACTACATTCAGAATTCTCAAAATGTGGCATATCACAAGGACAAGTCAACATCTGATTGGAAGGTACTCAAAACTTCGGACAACTAGCTGAAGGCTTTGACACTCCAAGATGCTTTTTCATACGTTCCTACCTCGAAGCTTGTTTATCCTCTTGAGTTCGTATGAGCACTGCAGACTTGGAAAAGCTTCTAATTTCTCAAGCTGAAGATGTGCGATGAGGCTATTATCCTAACATCCTCTGCAGAACTGTTTCAGCAAGTAACAATCCTGTTCAGTTTTCAATATTCCGGTTTGTCTGATTGTAGTACTTAGAATGACCTGCAGCCTGTGTAAGTAACCTGATGGCTTTTCACCCTGATTATAGCGCTATATAAATAAAAAAATAAATTGATCCTGGAAGGTGCTTATGAATTTAGCCAGTAGCTCATCACCATCCTCTACAGACCCATACACAGACTCCTCAAGATTAGCAGCAGGCTGGAGGGCACACATTTCACAACATCAGCTGCTGGAGGCAAGAGACTATCCAGAATTTTCAGCATTCTATGCAAGTCGGAAATGGAAGGGTCATTCAAAAAGAAGTCGACACTCTCTAATATATCTGTTTGCTGGTATGTGCAATGCCTGTTTAACCCTGTGTTTACAGTTTTTGCCTTTTGTCTACATTTTTTCCATTATTTGACACAATTATGCCAAAACTCTACACATCTATTCCAAAAAAACTTAACACTCCTTTCTAAAAAGAAAATTTTAGCAACAAAACCAAACACAAAAGTACCATTTGAATTAGTCTTTCATATCACCAGCAAGACACGGGCTCAGAGACGATCCTGGCCTCCCTGGGGCCCTAAGCAAAATTCTGCTATAGGGGCCCTTCTACCTAAGCCATGAGCCATGTAAACCATTCTTTCCTTTAAACAAAACAATTTGCTATATAAGAATAAGTGGAACAATGCAGAATGAAATGTAATTTAGTGCAAAGACGCGCAAGACGTGGTTACACGGTTATCTGCATGGCAGTTTAAGAAACACAGTTGCGTTTATGAAACATAATAAATGTACTTTTTCACTCTCATGATTGTTTTTCTGAGACACAAAGTCACTGACAAGTAAGCGAGAAGCATACAATCATGCCCAGCTAGGTTAGTAAGACAGACTGACAATCACATCAACATAACGTTTGCTGCAGCGGCTGACATAAAACTTAGAGACAAGAGAACACATTTACGTGATTGCTGTCACTCTCATCGTTTAGTTTTTTTTTTCGTTTTTCATGTCCAGATGGATAATTCCGCTTCATATTGTCATCAAATTTATGTAAGCGGTAAGGTGTAAACATTGACCGGTGCACTGACAGGGAGGAGAAGGGGGCGGGGCCGGAGCCATACATCATAGACCAAGATGGTGGCGCGTGCACATCGCAAGGCTCACGCTGCATCCGAAATCGCAAGTAGGTACTACATTTGAATTTTAACATACTTCCTGACCGTTAACAGTACATTCTATATAGTATGAATGGAATTCGGACGTACTACATCCGCCATGCTGTTGTCACGTGTCATTTCCGAATACGCGGCCGCCGCCTCATAGTCCGCGGACTCATGTGATAGTAAAGTGTCCATCGAATGCCTACTACAAAATTCGGGCAGAAGTAGTAAGTCATCTGGGTACTTCACGCCTACTAATTTTTGTATACTATGAATTCGGACATACTACTTGCCTCACATACTGTTTTTCACATACTATATAGTAGGGAAGTATGCAATTTCGGATGCACCGTCAGTGTCTCTCCAGTTTCTGCAATTTTGCAGTATTGTTCTTGCTCATTTCATGTCTGTTCTAGCGGAACAGTTGTGCTTTTACATCGTACACTCAACAGGAGCTCTTGGATATTGATTCGCACATTTCTGACACCTTATATGCCGAATCCACCCTTGGATTGATTCCACCTGAATGTCTGAGTTTTGCTTTTTGAACAGAGTGTTTTCCCAATGATAACAAGTAATTTTGTTTATGAACAATGTGTCTATGGTAAGAAAATGTGTGTAATGTTTTGCAATACCAATGTATATTTGCACTAATCTTTGCATGTCACTGTCCTATCCTCACCATACTCCCTTTCTGAGCCCAATCCAAGAGTTTTTCTAATGATGCTTAGAGTTGTTGTGGTTCCTACAGTTACTGTATGTATTGTATACATATACATGCTGGGGTGCTCTTCAAATTGGGTGTGGTGTTTGGTTAATTGTGTTTTGTGTTCTGGAAAAAAGAGCCCTGTTTTCAAAATTGTGTGTAAACAACCATAAAAAACTGTAATAAAATTTACTTCCTGTCAAAGGGCCATTCTCATAAACTGAAAAGGCTTGTTTAATTTAATATTATGTGTAATTTATCATGTCAATGATGTTTTTTATAAACCTTAACAATTTTTATAATCGTTATTGTATTACCAACATATGTCACATGGAATACAAAATTTCAATAATACAATGTCTTGCCATGTATATGTTATATGAGTTTTCCATTATTGTTTTCTTTTATTACTGTATTTTATTATTATCCATATGTACAGCTGCTTTGCAACAATGTGAAAAGTTCTATGTAAATATAAATTAATTAAAATATGTCTAAGGTTCTCTACCTGAGCGGAGGAGGTAGTGCAGCGTATGGAGGCTGGTTGATGCGCTTTATGTCTGTTCTGACAGACAGATCTGCTCTAGTGAACAGTGACACATCTCCATCTGACCTAAAAAATGGAACAGTAAACATGAGATTCATACATCCAATCATCATACACCCAAACATCGATTTGAAGATTTTTTTTATTTTGTAATGTTTTGAACGTTCCACTAAAAACTTAACTAAACTTGAATGAGAGTGAACTTGAATGAGAGACCTTTAGCTCCATTAGTATGTGCTCAGACAGAATCTGTTATCTCTTACCCAAGTCTAAATGTTGATGTGTAGTTTTTGGGGATAGTTTTCTGCCACTGGAGAAGGCACCAGCCTGGTGAAGGTTCAAGTCCTTGTAAAGGAAACAGTGTGGCCTCAGTGTTGCAGTCCACCTCACTACACAGCTGATCCAGGGCTGGACAGGGCAGACTGGACAACACACTGTAGTGTGCTCTGAGCTGGACCACACAACACACAGGTTATCATTAATTACCTGAGAGACTTTAAAATCTAAAACAACTGTGTAAAAAAGGCATAAACATATAAAACATACAACAAACAAGGGGCAGTTGTGGTCTTTTGATTAAGATGTTGGTCTTGTAATCAGTAGGTTGCTGGTTCAATTCCAGCGCTGGCCTTTGAGCAATGCACCTAACCGCGCATGTGTGTTCACTCCTCACGGGTTAAATGCAGGTCACAATTTAGTTAAAGGTAACCATAACTGACAAAAACATGTCACGTTCACTTTACGTGAGCTTACTTACTAAATATTAAATATTACATTTGTACGACATAAATCAAGAAACTACAGCATTAAAGAATTTTACATGACAAACTAATTGTTTATAGGTTTCTATTTCAACAGTTACATTCACAATACCTTTATGAAAAGACAGATGTCACCAATCCCCCATTGAGCAAGGAAACAAAACTAAAGGTAGTGAAATGTTCATATAGGCCATATAAAGCATAATACTTAGATTGTCACTAAAGCATCACTATATATAGAGCTGTTGCTTAAGCTAGCAAACACAAATGGCCACCTGATTCATTAAGTAATATTTTCTATATGAAAATAGAAAACAAATTAACTTCAAAACCAAGGACTAAAACAAAAATTTCAGATTATTTTCCGTGAAACAATAATTGTAAATAAACAGGAAACAGAGCCTTAATCATTGGTCACTTTAACTTTCACAAGGTTAATAATTATGTGACATTGTCGCCCGGTCAATGAACACATACAGAACAATTTACGGGCATGAACACATGGACACCAGTGTTGCCAGATTGGGCAGATTTCCACCCAATTGGGCTTCTTTTGGTCCCAATAGACCAGAGAAAAATACAGGTTTCAGCAGCCAAAAATTACCCAAAATAATTTGGCCTGCTTTTTGATACAGCTGGTGGGTTTTCAGTTTTGAATATACAAAGGTTATTTTATTAATCTCAACATTAAATCTAGATTTTTAATAAAATGTTACATGACAAACTAATGTATAAACTAATATCTATCTATAATATTTATATTGTTTCATTTTTAAAGACATTTTTAAGTTCCACTATTTTGGTCTGGTGTTTTCTGAAATGGGCGGGTTTTACAATGTACTATGGTCGTTTGTCACTCAGAGGAAGGGAAAGGTAGGCCCCTGATGACCCATTATGGACAGCTTTAGGCAGATAGAATAACATTATTAAATAAAAATTACGCAGCCATGACGGGGTCATGCCTGGCACCAAGGAAATACAGCACCAAGGAAAATATTTAAGGACTTCTCTGGTAATGAAATGTTAAATAAGCAGATTTCATTTGTATTTTCATTTTCATTTGTTTTCATCTGGCTTTCAAATTCAATGACGTGGTATAAAAGAAAGACTTGAAGAATCAACATGACTTCCATTGTTGTTTTCACTTTTTGTTGTTTCTCTAGATGCTGCATACCAAAACATGGTATTAAAATTGAACAAAAGCTGTAGGAGGAAGTTGAAAGTTTTTATTTAATTCAAAATGTTCCATAACCCCTAAAAATCTATAGAAAGCAGTTGCATGACAATGGGTTGTTCATTTACATGTTATAAGCATTTTCATAAATTTTGTTATATCACTAGATATTTACGATGGTAGTGCCTGTCAGAAACTTGGAAGGTCACTATAGTGATTAAATATACAAAGTTTCATAATTTTTATTTTCATGATTTTAAACCAAAGTTTTTAAGTTATAAGCAAACATAACCACTTATGCATCTGTGGACCAGAAAGTAACTCTGTGATGAATGACTGTATATTCATCCTCAGATCATGCTTGTGATGACACACTGTAAAGTTTTGTGTCAATACACCAAAGCATTGCAGAGATTTTGGTTACTCACCCAAAAATTGTGTACATGGTAAAAGAGAAGAGGTATTGACACAAATTTCATAACTTTTTGTCAGGGCTGTCTCTAGATGTCACATACAAAATATTGTACAACTTGGACAAATGCATAGATGACATTTAAATTGCCATAAGCCAAATGATCATAGGAAAAATATTTTTCCTATATCTTTCTATTTAAAATAAAGTGTCAAAAGTTAGAGCAGAATTTGGATGTGACTAGGTCCATACATTGTTTGAGAATTTCCAGTCAGGATTCAGCCCATGTCATAATGAAGACTGCTCTCATCAGAGTAATAAATGACTTGCTCTTTTCAGCTGATCATGGCTGCATCTCTCTTCTGATTCTACTTTTTTAGCACAACTTTTGACACTATTGACCAATCCATTCTGTTAAACAGGTCTGATAATTGTGTTGGAATAAAACTGGACTGGCATGGTTTAAATCAATACCTCAATATTATGTGTAAAGCAATGTAACATTGTATATAAAATTTGAATTTAATCTTTAATCAGTTATAGAGTCCAACTTTGGGAAAGGGTGGAACAGAAGATGTGCATCATCAATGTTCAAACCACAGTTTGGATCATGAAAACCAGTTTACACTTAAGCACAGGCATGATGTTTAGGAATTAAAGTTAAGCAATGCTGTTATTGCCTTACCTGCTGTGAACCACCCTGATCAAGTGGTTCAATATTCACGACTGCACCAAAACTGAATCCCTTAGTGACGCCACCCAACAGAAGAACACAGGGAACCAAAGCCAGAAGCTTGACATTCATTTCTGCCTCAAACACTCCCAGCCATAAACAAATTGAAATAAAAAAAAACTTTAAATAAATGTTATCCATTAAGAAAAATTTGAATTAAATCAAGAATCAGTATTTATAAATCAAATTTGTTTTATTATGAAGACTTAGTTGAGCAGTCCTAAGACAGATGTATTCACCAATCATCTCCATCTCTAGTTTCCAATAAAAAAAATATACTCGGCCTAAAAAAAAATACTCAACCACTGCTTTTTAATGTCCTGTAAATAGTTTACCTTTTGCCAGTATATTTGTTTTGATTACTTGGATAAATCCCATGGAATCCCGAACTCTTGTGACAACTTGTTTCCTAGCAGCAATGTGAAAGTAAAATGTTGTAAAAACTATGCCAAACTGGCTTGACAAGTACTGTTAAGGCATGAACACACATTGTTAAAAGATTGCGTGTCAAGCAGCTGGAATGCCAGGAACAATGTGCATTGAATCTACTCAACAAGGAAAAGAATAAAATGTCCTGTTTCAACAATGGTAGGGCAAGTCCATAATTACCCATCTATATAAATAGTCACATTCACCATTTAAACTAGTCTCTTATTTGACTAATCCTTCAATACCTACTGTTCAAATAATAAAACATCCACACAAACAGTCAATATCAGCAGACTAGTATTCATATATTGAAAAGGTTCTGCTATAGGTCTGGCTCTTTATTTGATGACAGACACTGCAGGCTACAGCATGCAGAAATCAAACACTTTTGCAAGATTTTGTTTTAATTATTAAACAGATCAATATTTTGTGGGTTTTTGGTCAGAAGACAACATTGGCGCACTTCTCTGCAGGGCCGGATTGGGACACAATTTAAGGTCAAAAAAACCTTACCCATCCAGGACATCCTATGCAACCAAATAAGCCACTCATACCCACTCACAATAATTTATACTGAATTTTGCTTGTCCATTTTATTTTAATTTGTAAAGTAGTAAGAAACATGCCATCAGTTTCTCATGATCACAAAACACACTAAAATAACAATGACTGTTTGACCAAACATTCAAAATCAATGTCAATTAGTCAGATAGATGATCTCTGTACTACAATCCTCAAAGCTTTTAATCATATCACATACATAAATTTCATAAAAACATCAAGCCAATACTATTGAAAGAAACTATTAAAATTAAAGAACAGCAAAACAATGAACAAATGCTTTACTTAAACTATTGAAAACAATGATGACAGATACTCATATAAATGAGGTGTGTGTGATCACTTATGTGCTGTGAAGGGAAAGTGTGAAGCGTGCTCAGACCCAACAAACCCTCTGAGGTTATAATTCTGAATAGGTCATTGATGCTCCAACAGGTTAGTGGATCCGTGTCAATTCCTCCACAATCTTAATAATCTCATCCACTGTCACTTCCCGCTTAATTCCACTGCCGTCATCAATCTGAGAACATCACCAAATATCAAAGCCACACTTTTAGAATATCATCATACATAAAACATGTGAGATCCTCACCTGCCTCATATAACACTAAACATTAGGAGGAACTGTGCTAGTGAAATAAAACTAACAGAATGGACAGTAATTGGGTTACCTGCATTGTGCTGACAACATCTTGCATCTTGGCACGACCCAAATCTAGAAAACTCTCAATGAGATCTCCGTCAATAAATCCCATGGCCTGCTCAGTCTTGCGCTCTGTATGGAACGACCTCCAGGTGACAGTAAAGTAAAGGACTCCAACATGGTAAAAATAACAATCACAGCTAATGCAGAAAAGTGTTCATTCCCCAAACACACACAAACATAAGCTCATGGTACACAGAACTACAAGAAAATTGTTTCTGTTAAAGGATATAAGCTGTGCTCGATCTTGCCAACACTCTTTATGACTTTATTGAGTCTGTTCTGAAGATCCAGCAGTAAACTGTACCAGCCCTCTGACAGTGATGTCACCAAACCTGAAACACGTGGAAACACGTGAAAACACGTGAAAACACATGAAAACACATGAACACACATGAAAACCACACATTTACCCCAAAAACCACACATTTACATTACCCACATTAACCCCACCCACTAGCATGTTTAAAGGCTCATATTAGGAGGGACAGTATAACCAAAAACTTAGTACAAGTAATCATAACTGACAATTTACCAAACTAGTCTAATGTATTATTACAAAAAACAAGTATATCCATCAGATTAGTGGCTATGATTATAATGTAATTATGAATTAAAGGTCTTCTGTATTTCAAAGTAATAGAGTGAACGGGACAGATCATTATTACCAATCATTCCGTTGACAGTGCCAAAGAGCACAGAGCCCTGAGTGGGGGTGGAGCTCTCTCCCAGGTTCTGCATAACTAGAGAACCGTGTGAGAACACGTTGACAAACTCCCCCAGATGAAACAAGCCCAATTCCTGTAGGTGTTGTCTCTCCTCATCTGTGGTTGCCGCACTGGTGGACAAACAGGACAGGCTGGTCAGAGTTGTGTGACCAACGTGTCAGAATGTGTGTGTATGCCGAAATTCATGAGACTTTTTTCCAGGACTTTTTTAAAACAAATTTTATTTAAAATATGTATTTTCCATTTAAAACAAAAATTACAAACCCGTTTACCTAACAGTAAAAATGTTTATGTTTTTATCATTCAATGTTCATTTTGACTCAGCTGAACCCTGAGTAGCACATGCACTTTACTGAAACACTTCAATATACTATTGCTTTGTTTGGATTCTCAACGTTCTATTATTTTAATTTCTTACACATTGACAAACTCCCCCAGATGAAACAAATGTCTAAACTTCAACTACTTTTAGGCACTGTTATTGTTGTTACATTAACATTCTAATGTAAACTAAACTAAATTAAGACTTAAACAGCATTGTCTGCGGTAGAAGAATCTACATTTGGTTGAGCAAAATAAATCCAAATAAAGACAGTTAAGGAAGTACATTATTGCAATAACAAATTTTATTAGTCAAGTAAATCAGGCAGACATCATCTTAAATCATACCCAGAACAAATATATTAAATTGTACTAAATGCCATTCTCTTTTTCCCCCCATGTCTTGCAGGCAATTCAGATATTCATCTTAACATCTTCAATGTCCTCTTCAAATTTAAGATGAAGTCTTCTGCTGGCCGTGACTTGACAGGTGTTAAACTCAATGGCAGTGAAGCTGCAGTAGTCATAGTGCCAACAAAAAGAGAGGTTCTGAATGTACAGTATATTGAATAAATAAGTTTAAGTTAATATAAGTTAATTAATTTCAAGTTAATTCATTCTAAACAGAATACAATTATGTAATTGATTTACACACAGGATAACAGTGAAGATTATCCTGAAGGATTAAACAAATAATATAGACCTTTACAGTATACTTGATTACAAATCACAAAGGCTATTTTCATGCAGAAAAGTGAATACTGAATTTACTCCGTTTCGGTACTGTGGTCCAAAAGTGTTGTTCCCCTAGACTGGTTTTCCCATCTGACAGCAAACCTCTCTTGTATCCTGTGGGTTGAAAGCAGGATGTATCAACACTCTGAAATTAATCAGAGCAGATTACTCCAGTGTTTTCATATTGTTATCTGCGCTAAGGTGCTAAATCTATGGATGTTGCTAACGTTTTTTTACATTGCCAACACTAGCCGTGCACACATCAAAACGATTATGTTCTAATTTGAACAATTTGAATCAAAAATCAAATCTAAGAATGTAATACTTACATCTTGCAATGATTGTTGAACTTAGTGGGGTAGCATCAAATGCTGAGAGAAGCCAGCAGGTTTGTAAAACTGTCCGATGTAAAATGAGCAGTGCAAAGTAATAATTCACTGCTAAATGTCATGGTATCCGGTAAAAAATAAAAAAAAATCTTGCATCATGGCCATTTCCGGATCTATGTAAATTATTTTCATGAGGAGGGGGTAAGTGAGACTTATGACATAATAAGATGCAGTTTTCCATTTTCATGCACACATTTTTATAACAAATTTACATATAATGGAGTGGTTCAAAATGTCTAGAATTCTAGACAAGAAAAAAATGTATTTTGACTCTAGGTCCCCTTTAAACATTAAATAAACTGTCATTTTTTATGATCTGTCAAGTATAAGGTATGTTACCTATCTTTTTGACAGACAAACAGGTTAAAGGCATTTTCCGCTCCAAGGAAGTTGTCATCATCCAAGATTTCCACAGCGCTCATCCAATTTGGATTGAAATCTCTGGCAATCTGTTCCAATTCACACAATCAGAAAACATCACCTACTACTACTTTGTAATCTTAGTTTTCCTTTAGTGTGTAATGCAGCTGTCTGTGTATGTAAAGAATTTCTAGAAGCTGAAAAAGTAGGAAGTTCACAGAAAGAGATATTCACTCCAACAGAAAATACTTTTTCCTAGAGAGTGGGCTCTTTACAAAAAAAAACAGCTTATTTTCAGTAGAAACAATTAATATAAACCTCCCGGGTTTGCTCACCTCTTCAAAACTGCCCTCCATGGGTTTATAGGCCAGCAGCAAGATTGAGCGCATTAAGTCGCCCACCAGTATAAAATCTCCTTTAGTCTTCAAATACAGAGCCATGATGTTATTATAGTGATTACATTCAGTGCGGAGCTCCTTCTCTGCTGTCCACTCATACAGACGGACCTGTGCACACACACACATACATACTCATAAAGGAAATAATGTATTCATAAGCCATCACACAACCAGTGAACTTACAGTGCTGTTGATGCTGGCGAGCAGTTTGCCATTAAACTCCACCATTGAGTAAACGGCCCCTTTCACCTCTTTCTCTGCAACTGTCTGCAGTTTACCTACAAACAAAACAAAATCATCAGGACAACACTAATTTCAAAACAATTCATACTGACAAACTTATTCTATGACAAATCTTTTACATTTTGAATTAAACTTATACATTAAAAATTTTTATTTTGTGCAACAAACTTTTTGTGCACATCATAAATGATGAGAAAATGGTCCAGAGATCATATTTGGGAAATCAAAAAACATGTCATGACAGTTTCAAACAGTAAATCCTCAAGAAAATAGTGATATTTAAACTATCACAGTTTTCTTGTTTTCACCGAAAACAAAAAAAAGTGAAAGCATAGGTCTGAAAATAATTGAGCTGTGTACACTCCACTGTATGAAGAAAATAGTGTTTTAACTTTGTACATTCTCTAAGTCCTAAACATTTATTTATTCTTAAATATGTATGGAAATGTTTTGAATGAATGTAGAACTTGTCTTGTAGAACTTTTTTTATTTAATTACCTAATTGGAAATGTAATCTAATTGGAAATGCTTGAATGTGCCTAATATTATGTTAAAGCTGTGGGTATTTACATCACTTTTTGACAACGTTTGACAGATACGTTCAATTTTACATTTATCTGAAATTATCAACTAATTTTTGTTCATATTTAGTTTATTCACTTCAAAAACATGATTTTTTGAACGAGTCGGAAGTGTGTAAAAATTTAATTTTTATTTAGGTGAAAACCAACAAATACAATTTTTTTTTTAAAAAAACCTCACTACTTTATTAGATTTATTAAGATCTTAAATCTTACACACTTACCATCTGTATAGTGAAAAACAATGATGCGACCCTGTTTAGGCTCTGCCTCTTCAGGATACACCATTGCTGTGCCAACGATGAAGTAAACGGCAGGATCACGTCCCAGCTTACAGGAGACCATGCTCAGAGCATACTCACTCTGCAGGAACTGATGCGCATGCAGTACTGCAACACACAACACTACATGACTCACTTATTCACACATGTACACATTTAAAGTAGTGTGCATGTTAGAACTGCCATAAATACCCTCAAATGTGTGCTGATCAACCACCAGTAAACTGTGAACCTCTACTTCCTCTCCAAAGGATGTCTCGTGAGGAGCCGTGCTGCTGGGAAACAGCTTACTGGAGCTCACACTGCTGGACAATGCCTGAAGACAAACAAACACAGCTTGACAAAAACACTTAACACAAAAACAAACACTGATTTTCAAACACACACACACACACCCAATGCACGTTAAACACACACAAACACTGCTCTTCAAACACTCAGCACACACACAAGATGCTCTTTAAACACGTAACACAAACATAAGACACTCTTTAAATGCTCAATACAAACACAATTCACTTTTCAAACACTTAAGCATTATTTTTAAAAACGTTTTCACACACAAACACCTGTGTACTAGCGCTGGGCCGCACAGCTGCTGTTGTTCCACTGGCATCCTGAATTTCAACTCTGCTGGACAAAACTCCAAAACACTGAGACACCTCCTGATAACAGATTCGTCTGCAATAATAAACAAATTATTAATTAACATTCTCATTTAGAATCTCAAGCCATTTTAATTTAGCTTTGCATTTTTTTAAAGTCCTTTTAATGCGATTATGGGTGAAATTTAAGACCAACATTACAGTCATGGCCTAATGGTCAGAGAGTCTGACTTGTAACCCGAAGGTCATGGGTCCAAGACCAGGTCCAGCAGGAATTGTAGGTGGGGGGAGTGAATGAGCAATGCTCCAATTCCCCAATTGCTCACTGGGAGCTGCAGCGAAAAAATGCTGTCCACTGCTCCAGGTGTGTTTACGACTGTGTGTGTGTGCGCTTGCGTGGGTAAAACGCAGAGCACAAATTCAAAGTATGGGTCACCATACTTGGCCACACTTCACTTCAACTTTTTTTTTACTTCAACTTTTAACTTTACATTACATTACTATAAACATTCGAATTATCCCAGAAATTCTCAAAACATTCTATTTTTACTAATTTATTTTATTTTAAGCAAATAAACAAAAAGTATTAAAACAGATTTAATCAAAATAATCAGATTTAATTAAAATTTATCAAAATACTTATAGATGATTGATGACAGAACTTCTGACATCCATATTCCCAGTACAACACTAGTACAGGCCCTGAATTCCATTTTTAAAAATGGTGGGAAATTCCCTTCTTACATGGGGGGGGATTTAAAGATTATGGGGAAGAAGGGATGTGAACTGACACATCGGGCTAAATTAATAATGATCTTAATAAAAAATAATAATGCCTACAGATTTTAATGCATGGTGGCTTTCAAAACCGTAACAACTGTATTACACAGTGGCAAGAAAAAGTATGTGAACCTTTTGGAATTTCATGGTTTTCTGAATAAATTTGTCATAAAATGACAAAAAAAAAATCTGATCTTCATCAAAGTCAAGGGTATTGACAAACATAATGTGTCTAAAAATAATTGTAAAAAATCTGATCTTTCAAGTATTTATTGAGAACCACCAAAAACCTGATTGTGCTTGTGGAAAAAGTATGTGAAACCTTGAGTTAATGACCTCAAAAAAGCTAACTGGAGTCAGATTTTAGCACACCTGGAGTCTCGTTAAGATAAGTTTGGAGGTGTAGACTACAGCTACTTTCACTGATAAATACCCCTGAAACTTTTGGAGTTTGTTCTGCACATGAAGAACACGCTTATGCGAGTAATGCCTCGGCAAAAAGAGCTGTCAGAGGAACTACGACCAAGTATTGTTGATTTACATAAAGCTGACAAGGGTTACAAAGTCATTTCAAAGACTTTTGAAATTCACCAGTCTACAGGCAAACAATCTACAAATAGAGACACTTTGGGACTGTTGCAACTCTACCAAGAAGTGGGCACCTAGTCAAAATGATACCAAGAGCACAATGAAGAATCAATGTAGAGAAACAACCCCAAATGACAACCAAAGATTTGAAAGCATGTTGCCAACATCTCTTTTCACGAGTCTACATTACATAAAACACTGAACAGGCAGAGTGTCTACGGAAGGACACCACAAAGGAAGACACTGCTTACTAAAAGAACATTGCTGCACGCCTGAAGTTTGCAAAAGAGCACACTGACACTCCACAACAGTATTGGCAAAATGTATTGTGGGCTGATGAAACCAAGATTGAAATAGGATCTGGGAAAAACACACAGCACTACATCTGGCATAGAAAGGGCACAGCATATCATCATGAATACATCACCCCAACTGAAAGTACTGTGGAGGAAACATCATGATTTGGGCCTGCTTTGCTGCATCAGGGCCTGGTCCACTTGGAATCATTGAGGGGAAGATGAATTCCCAAGTATATCAGACAATTTTTCGGGATGATGTTAGAAAGTCTGTATGTCAGCTGAAACTGTGTGAAAGGTGGGTGATGCAACAACCCAAAACACCGGAGCAAGTCCACAACAGAGTGACTTCAGAAAAACAAAATCTGCCTTCTGGAGTGGTCAGAGTCCAGTCAGAGCCCAGACCTCATCCAAATAGAGATGCTATGGACTGACTTGAAGAGGGCCATACATATGAGATGTCCAAAGAATATGACAGCTAAAGCAGTTCTGCCAGGAATAATTGAATCAAGTTTAACCAGTTATTAATAGTATTCAATACTATTGTTCTTTGGATAAAACATGCATTTTAAGACAGGCTGATGATTTACTCATGCTTTGTTGTGCTGTGTTGAGTAACAGAGCAAAACAGCATTTAATGTTTAAATTTCGGGATTAAAATAACATAATTTGGAAGCCAATACCATCTCCACAAGCAGCTCATTATAACTCAGAATATTAGAGCGTCACACAGTCATGTGAGAATAAGATCAGCACAACGCAGGTAAACTCAAGCCAGAGCAATCGAGGGTTAGGTGCCTTGTTCAAGGGCACATCAGTTGCTACCTGCCGGTGCTGGAAACGAACCAGCAACCTACTGATTACAAGCCCGACTCCTTAACCAGTAGACCACAACTGCCGCCCTTTGTAGTTTTATCACCACGTACACACCAGTGCAGACCAGAAAACACACCCAATTTATGATCAATTCTACAGCATTTTACTATTTTATTTTCTGCGGACCACGCTTCCCGGAAAAAAACAGAGGTAAAAATTAAGACTTGGGAAATTAAATTTAATACCTAGAATGAAAATCTGAGCATTTTAGATTTTTAAAGCCTTAAATTTGACTTTCTGAATTTTAGACTTTTTTAGACTAAGAGCCCACAGGAACCCTGGAATATGTATTTATACACGTCTTGATTATGAGATATGTATTAGACTTAAATTCACAGATTGAATACAAAAAATTGGATCTTTGTCAGATGTGAAATAATACAGGAAGTTAAAACGACAAACTATAGAATAGAATGTTAAATAATTTCTAATTATTTTGGCATTAAATGGATGTGATAACTATGCATTGTTTTCTAAAAAAAGGCCCAGTTGGCAATTTCACTGTAGTCACTGTAGTTTGGCCCATCATTATTGCTTTCAGCTACCTTGTATTCTTAATTCAAGGATTTTTTTGGGGTCTCATGGAGTGCACCCATGGTGGGCACATGGGTGTTTCCTTTCATGCGTTTTCACCAACCATGGTGAACATCATGCCAAGACTCTAAAAATTCATAAAATATCAACCTTTGATATCTGTGGCAGTGTTGCCATATATAACACTGTGTATATATATATTGGAGTGAGTTTGTTCAGAGAGAAAAAAAAAATCAGCCATGCACTCCACAAGAAGCAGCTGTTTTAACTGCCATCCTCAACATGCTGGTCACTGACATACGGTAAAAGACCAAGGTCTTCATCCATTTAATGCATTTAAAAGCATGATCAGTGACTCAATCCAGTGATGATATAGCATTTTGTAGTTCTACCTCTTTAAGAAACAAACAGTTATTATAAAACAATTATGAAAATAATTGCAGCCCTACATCAAACTGACACACATCACAGCATGAATCACAGTCACAGTGCCACCAACTGACAGAGGGAACTCTTTTAAAAAATTAAAAAGAATTTAAAAGACTTCCTCAAATTAGAAAAATGTTTATTCTTGTAACTTTTGACACGAATAAACAATTTTGACACTTCTAAACTAAATTATTTTTTGGCTCATGCAAATTCAGACCCTTTAATGTAATTTTGCATCAGAGCAAATCTAGCACGAAAGAGTTTGAGCAACAAAAATGTTATCTAATCTAGAGACAATGATGACAAAAGGTTATTATGCAAATCATGTTACACATACTGACATTAAACTTGGTATATGTTTTTACAGACATTACATAATAAAGTATGCAGTTTAATCACAAGGTCACCTACTGATCCGGAGATTATATAAAAAATGATTATATAAATGAGAAAAAATTGCTACTTTTGCTTATAGTTTTTGACAGCTTTGGTCTAAAATCATGAGAGTGGTCTCTTTTGAATCCCTAAAGCATGTCAAGTTAAAGATATCCAATGATTCCTGGTCTGCTATTATGGGCGTTGTGTCATTTTATCATACAAAACAATCTCTTACGAATGCATCTTTAAACAACTTTTATGCAATTATGCATCTTTAAGAAACTCGGTATGGTTACTCTCATGTAAAAAGTTTGAAACCAGCAACCCCAGTGGTCAAAAGTTTTTACAGAACTGTTTAAGGGATCTGTGTCTCAACAACGCTTTGCTGTATTAACATGTAAGGTATGCACAAATCACTTTGACACCATCTCAATGTCTGAATTTGTGACAGCACCATCTACTGGTCAACAATAAAAGTAAATTCATATAGCTGTAAGTGGATTTAGTAATAATTTTTAAGCCTGATTTTTAAAGCCTGTTAGTGGGCTTTAGTGGGTTTCTGTTGTATGTGTATTAGATGCATTTATGTCCGACATACATCTTTAACTGCAAGTTACAACTTAAAGTTTCTATAACATGCTTACTTGGGTGACTCATAGAGAGGAACAGTTCGGATATGCAGTTTCTGGATCTCATCAATGGTGCCGATGGTCAGTGTGCTGTTATTGGCCAGTGCCAAACTGTAGAAGGACATATGTTATTGTCACACCATTAATGCACATTTTAAGGTTAATGCAAGGTTATTATCCTAATAATAATAATACTGAAATCTCAAACAAATAATTTTTAATGACTAATGACAATTGTAATTGTGATTTGTGATCCATGTTCAAGCTTTTCTCGATCTTTGTGACCAAAGAGCTAGATTAACTGTTTTTTTTTTTAATAAAGCAACAGCTTTCGATGCAAAAACTCTAACCATATTGGGAAGTGCCATTTTCATTTTTTAATGAAGGAAGGGTAAAAATGAACCTGTCAGGGTAGCCTTCAGAGTTGAGCGGGCACATGTAGTTGACCTCCTTAAGGTTGACATTAGAGAAGACCAATTTGTGGTTGCTGGAGTAAATGACGGTGGGTCTGTCCGAGCAGGCAAAAACATTTGATGTGGAGAGTGAGCGGAACGTGCGGAGAACTGTGGGCTGAGTACCGAGAGTGACTTTCTTCCGTTCACTTAGAGCACCTGGACAGAACGAGAAAACAAACGTTACAAACAGCTAAAGGAAACATACAAATAAAAATAATTAATAATAAATAATTACATACAAATTTGTGCACAAGCAACAAGCTGCACTTTATACCACAAATAAAACATGGATTAAAGACATTTTACTTTCAGAATAAGACGCTTCACTTTTTCAGAAATTGCTTGGACACTTTGTAGTGTTCTCTATATCACTGATTCTCAGTGCAGTACTGATACGTGATACTGGCACACAAAGGAATGACTGAATAAAATATAATGTCAAAACACCAACAGAAAACCATTATGGTGGTATTTGGAGACCTAAAAATTTTGAGATGGTACTTGGTGTAAAAGGTTTAAAGGTGACCTAGAGTGGTTGAGCGGAGTATAGATTCTTGTTCTGTGATGTGACAGAGAGAATAGCACTTTGGTTAAGTCTGTAATGCCCCCAGAAGCTGTCTAAAAACCTCTTTAAAAAAACGATTTTATGGCGGGGCTATTAAACGGGTGAATTTGAGCGTTATGCGCAAATTGAGGACACCGAATTAGAGGAAGAACCTGTTCAGCAAAGACTGGATTTAAATGTTTCTCAATGGTAAGTTATTTGGAATGTTTGTTTGAACGCTTTCAGCATTACATGCCCACAAAGTTCATAATAAAGATATAGCCACTACATCCATTTGGACATTAATCCTTTACATCATCATGAATCAAGACTATACTAACTATAGTTTAATGTAATACTGTTTATGAACTGTTTATGTTTATGAAGGCTTCAGGTTTGGATCTTGGGCTGACGGCCGCATCTGACCGATTCGAAATGAAAACAGAACTGTCAAATAAATTTGAGGTACAGTGTAAAGTCAAGAATTAATATTAGCATGACAGCATAATTGGACCAAAGGTTTATCATTATTGAATGCTGTACATTCACCTAAGCCATACAGTCTTTGCCATAATGAATAACACTCAACGAGAACATAAACATAACAACATACAAACATATATATCCTTATACTTGCTATATTTATTTTAACATATACCATGGCCATTTGTCACTCAGAGAAAGGTACAGGTAGACCCAAGGTGACCATTGACTAGCAGTGTGTAATAAGACTAATCCACATTTGGTTGAACAAAACAGAATAAAGAGAGTAAGAAAGTACATCATTGCAATAACAAATTTTATTAGTTAAGCAAATCAGGCAGACATAATTTTGAATCATACCCAGAAAAAAAATTTATTAAATGCCATTCTTCTTTCTCCCCATGTCTTGCAGGCAATGCAGATTTTCATCTTCATCCTAACATATTCAACGTCCTCTTCAAATTCAAGATGAAGGCTTTTTGCTGGCCGTGACTTGACTGGTGTTAAACTAAATGGAAGTGAAGCTGATCTGAACGTATATTGAATAAATATGAATACAAAACTGAGTGTTAATTAATTCTAAAAAGAACACAATAATGTAACTGATTGACAAACAGGATAACAGTGAAGATTATCTTGAAGTATTAAACATAAATAATATAAATAATCTTAATAATATAAACTTTTTTTACAGTAAACTCAATTACAATCACAAGGCTATTTCCATGTAGAACAGTGGGACACTAAATTAACTCTGTTTCAGTGCTGTGGTCCAAAAGTGTTGTTCCCCTAGACTGGGTTTCCTGAAGATCTGTCCGACAGCCTCTCTTGTATCCTGGGGAAGAAAGCGGGTCGTATCAACTCTCCGAAACAAATCTGAGAAGTAACTCTCGTGTTTCATATTGTTATCGGTGCTAAGCGCTAAATATATGGATGTTGCTAACGTTTGTTTACATTGCCAACGCTAGCCGTACACACATCAAAACGAATATGTTCTCATTTTAACTATTAGAAACACAATCTAATCTAACGATGTAATACTTACAGCTTGTGATGACTGTTGATCTTGATGTGGAGCATCAGGCGCTGAGAGACGTGGCAGGTTTGCAAAACTGTCCAATGTAAAACGAGCAGGGCAAAGTCATAATCTGTGGCTAAATGTCATGGGATCCGGTTAATAAACTGTAGCCGTGCATCACGGCCATTTCTTTTGTCGGGGAGGCGATGAAAGGTTTGAACACTGCTTGTGCAGCCGGGGAGAGCAGTTCTCCTATGAACACGAGTCACCATTTTGTCGGAGTTCACAACGGCACTGCCGCAGTAACATTAGCGGGGGCGGGGCCATTTGGTAGGGTCGGGTCTATGTAGACTATGTTTTATGTTTCATTTTCGTGAGGAGGGGGTGAGTGAGAGGCTTATTGTGCAATAAGCCCCAGCATTCCACCCTGAGCCGTTTTCAGGCACTCATTTTAAAAACATAAATTTAAATGCTTTAGAGTGGTTCAAAATGTCTGAAACTTTTTCCATGTTCTTTTAGGCGGGTATACTGCCATTTTCTGTCAAGACTAGAAAAAATTTGATTTTGACTCTAGGTCCCCTTTAAAAATCACTGCTCTATATGAATAAAGGTTGGTGTAGTAAGTCATTACTTTTCCATTAGTGTGCATTAGAAAAGTAAATTGGGTCAATTTAATTAGTTTTAATACTTTAAGGCACATTCTAACAACAAATATAAGTTGAACTTGCTGGATGTGACTGGCCAGTATGTGTGTTTTATTCACCTGTCTGAATGTCCAGTCCAAAATAAAAGAGCGCCCCATCTCCCAGAGCACACAGCAGGAAATGATTGCCCTCAAACATGGTCATGAGGATAGATCGAGGGATGATCTCTACAACACACATTCAACATTTAGACACACATCTACTAGAGCAACTAGAGCTGCATCGATGCGTCAACTAAGTTACAAAAAAGTTGATGTGCATGGAGGTCTTATACATTCATAATCCCTTTCATGTTCCACATAAACAAGACTAGAAGCTGACAGTTAGTATGGCAGTAGTATTCATAGAGCATCAATAGTGTAACAACTGCATAATATAACTAGTGTAAGTGTCACATACACTTTTTCAGGATTCACAATGGCATCCTTGGCAAAGCCGCAACGAGCGGTCTGCTGTGGCATCTAATGTGAGCAACACTGAGGTGTTTTGTTTACTCTTGGAGACTGAGTAACAGTTTATATTCATCCAAAGATTTACTGAAGCTCCTGCAGGTGCATCTGTGAAGCTCACAGCTCAAATGCAAACACATACGTGTCATCAGTTACACATCAGAGAACATGCCAGCTTACACTTTTTAAATAAATTATAAAACCGAAAAACAAAAGCAGATCTAAATAGGTACATCATAAAATGTGAGTGTCATGTATAAAATGTGACTTCATACTAGGGTTGCGTGATAGAACCCAAGCGGCAGGGGGCGGGGCAGGGCAATTGTTTGCCTATTTATCTGTTTGCTTGCTTATTTTTTTTTTACTTTTTACTCTAAATATTTTTTCTTTTTAATTTACATTTTATTTAAATATTAACAATTTAAATTATGAGTGACACATGCAAAATGAACTTTTATTATTCTGACATGGGAGATGTGACAAAAAATTACAAAAAATGTAATGTCACCGGTTGGCGAAAAAAGAAAAAAAATTGGCAAAATTTTGGTTTTAAAGCAAATTAAATGGTGAACCTTTATAAGCAGCCACTCTACTGCAACACAATTTTTTTAAATATTCTTCAGCAGCACGTCAAGTGGGTGAAGTTTTCGCTATGATATCAGTTGTGAAACTATGAAAGGGCCAATGAATTGTAATTAGATAATATTTGCCTAATAATAAGTTTAAATATTATCGTTGTATATTATTAGCTATCATCAATATGGTTGGCTAATCGATAGACAACAGGATTGTCTATCGGCCCCACCCTACTTCATACTTGCCATGTACTCTATTTACACCTGTCCTGCACTGAGCTGACAGAACCAGATTAGCATTTAGTGATTAATTACCAGCTAATCAGATACATTCTCATATAAAGCAACTGACTTGATAATTAAAACAAAAGCTCTGACCATGCACTGATTCATCATGCTTTCAGGACTGACCTCCACCCAGCATTTCTTTATGCAGTGGGCTAAAGCAAGGTAACTTCAACAGGCGTGCCGAGATGTCAGTCCACAGGCCCACGGCACAGATTGTGGACTCTCCTGCAGACTCACCCAGAGGAGTGATGTCCAAACACGCCACCTCATGCTCCATCTCTGTAGAGCTGCTCCACACACAATCACACACAACATTCATTACAACAGACTGCATGACAGTTTCCTTTCCACAAACGTGACCTGATAATTTATTTTGTGTTTTAAGCAGAGCAATTTATACAAACATTTAAAAATTGTTTCCTGTTCAACACATTATTCTAACAGTGCGTTTTTTTAAGAGGCCCAAAAACCTTTTAAATGACCCAAAAATTGAACTGATATTCATGCTGAAAACATTTCAATAAGTTTTATATTTGAAAATCAGCAAACAACAAATACAACTGCACTTTGTTTAAGCATAAACATAAAATTAACATTAAAATTAAGTCCTGAGAGGTACACATTCTGGTTTACATGTCTGGTTCAAATAGTGCTCTTTGAGAGGAGACAATGTGCCCACTGGCACTGAACACTCTCTCTGAAGGCACGCTGGTTGCTGGGATGCACAGAACTTTTTAAATTACGATAATCAAACACTTTTTTTTTTACTTTTGGAATAAGTCTACCGTAGACTTGTCTACCGTAGACTTGAAGCTGAAAAATAATTAGAGGTCAAGAAGGGGTGAAACCACTATTGTATACAGAAGATTTCTTATTGTTTTGCTTTTCCCACACTGGAAGCCTATGGCAAGCCATGTATTTGCTTACATTAAGTAGTGCAATATTTTACTATTTTTTTATCTCTGTATTTTACTTGGCATAATGACAAAGTCAAATCTAATCTAATCTAAAAACCAAATCTGTGAACTGCACTTCCTATCCACCGGTCAGTGTTCTTTTGAAAACTTTTTAAACTATTCTATGGTCATAGGTCCGAATTGCACAAAATGTTGTGGGCATCATCTAAGGACAATCCTGACAAAACTTATTAAAATCTTCTTCAAAGATCAAATGGTTGTCAAATAATGTATTAAGATATTAAATGGCAAAAAGGATCTGAAACTGTGTCTTAGCAGGGCTTTGCCTATTGACATGTAACTTATGCACACCACAGTGAACTTTATTAATTTTAGCTGCAAATGGTTTAACTAATGTTTTTTAAAGCCTGTTTTTCTTAACTCTGTGACATCAGCAAATGTCTGTTTGTGCCTTTAGTGCCCAAGCCTGAAGATGCAAAGGCGCTATTCTTATTAGGGGTTATTCTTCCACTTTAGGTCTATGGCAGCCTACCTTCTATTTTTGAGTGCCACCAACAGGTCAAAGTTTTACTTATGGTTTAGAGGTTATGGGCATAAAAGTCTTAACAACAAAATTGGGTAACACTAACCGATTGCAGTATGTTTGCAATCTTTGCTACTCTGTCTTATTTTTGATGGATGCCCTATAAAGCCTGCTCCACTAGCTTAGAAACTGGGTGTTTTTGATAGCACATTTTGTTGCGCATTTTTAATATTTGTGAAAGCATAAAACATATGCAAACAATACATGCTCTCTGTCAAACACATGATAACTTAATGCATTCATTATATTAATGCTTACTGCATAAATGTAGAAGATTATTTCAGTGGCTTTCTGGGTTGCTGCTGGGTTTAGACCTACTAGTGTGTTGTTTTTCCATATTAGGCATAACAACCCAAAACATGCTCATTTTATTTTATGTAGAAAAATTGAACAAATCATTGTACAAATCAAGCACTTTATTTTAAAGCTCATGGGAAAAAAAGCTCAAGAAAAAAATCTGCTATTAAGGAAACCCATATCGGCCATCCCTATTTTTTAGGCTGCATTAATTAGGTAAACTGGAAGCAGGGACACTTCCCAAGATTCTGACACCACATAGACTTAAAGTCTGCCTATCTTTCATTTCCCCATGGTTCCGTAGTGAATCCTGAGAAAGATCAGTGGGAATAAGATCGATGTCTTTATTTAACTTTATATCATATACTTGCCTACCCTCAGCCTCAGTTATATTCTACATTTAAATTCCCTGTACAGGAAGAGCAGGGTTGCCATTTCTGACTCTAACATTCGCCACAAAATTGCAATCGAGCCTGATTCTCCCAAGGTTTGATTTCTTCATCTATACATCACTGGGGTTTTGGTTTCCTGGCACTGTTGCCTTGTTGACTCTTACTACTACTGACATTTAGCTTGACTTGAGTTTTGTA
>JBAJNP010004688.1:0-32360 GCA_036877545.1 Yasuhikotakia modesta | reverse complement strand
GGATTAATACATTTAAAGCTTCGCTCGCCAGCAGTCATCTGTCTAAACGTGGCCTAATCCATTCAGGCTGCGGTTCCCCAGAGAACAGCAGCTAAACACAGAAAACGTCTCAAGCGCGGGTGCGAGAGTGGGCTGCTTACCTATTAAGACAGGGAGAGGCGTGCTGAGCGCTAACACTGTATTAAAGTAGCGCTAAGAAAGGCAAACCTCATGCTGCGCTGATCTCTGCGCGACGGGGAACGTGACTCCACAAATGCCAAAAGTGCTGCCCTGCGGCTCCGGCAGCTTCACCAGAGCAACGTGGACAGATGGAATAAAGACTAGAGGTAAAATCTGACCTAAATGCTGGAGAAAAAAGCTTATGCCACACTTCTGCCCCCACCACTCAAAGCTGTCACCCCCAACAACCCCACGTTCCATTCCAAAATCCGGCCCCAGGCGTTGATCGCACTCCAGCATCAGAAATTACAATTATGTGGCTGTGTTTTTAGGACACCTCTTATCTGTACCCTAATAGCTCATAATGCATTCATTCCACACTTAATTTAACAGCCATGCCCATTTGTGCTCTCTCTCTCTCACTCCCTCCTTTTCCTCCCGTGCAAATGCGATGACTGCGGAATGAAACCGATCCATTATGCACATGTGTCTGAACAAGGCGACCTGTGTTGCAGCTGGCTCTCGCTCCGGCTCTCTAATTTCAGTTTTATTGTGCACCGGACCAGCCCCTGAATGCACACTAAATACACGCTTCCTGCGTCCATGCATCTACCCGGAGAAACCGTAGATCTAGGAAAAAAGACAGGCCGGAACCGACCTGCAATTGTTACCCACTGCACAGAAAAGCCTCCATTGTGCGCTAAAGAATAAGACCTAATTACTTCACTGAAGGAGCAATCCTGGAGTCCACTGTATAGCGTAGCCTGACTTTCTCTTCATATATTTCTGAGCCCTCAGGGCAGACTAGCTCCAATTTGGAAGGGAGCGTTTGTTTGAGGCCGAGCCGGTTCTCGTATTTGAGGGCTGCTACCACATGGCTATTGGCAGGATTTGGCAGAAATGATGAATAAGTAATTGTGTGGTAATTATACTCACATTGTGGAGCTGAACGAGAAGCAGAAGCGTCGCTACAACAAAGACGACAAATTACAAAAAGATGAAAAAATGCAAAGCAGACAATGACATTTTAAAGGACATTTTTATAGTTGGGCTAAAAAGGAAAGTTTGGTTGTTTCAAGCTGTTCTGAACGCACAATGACTGCATTTTTATTATTTATAAGTTAAAAATGACCACAAAATATCATCCGTAATCAGTACAACAAACAACTTTATATTTGATGTCTTCTGACTTACTCAATACGTAATATAATATAACTAGACTGAAACACCACTTAAAATATTATTTAAGTCACTATTTTCAAGGACTTGTGTGCTTTTAACCCCTGTAACATTAAAACAACTCAGTCAGTGACTAAAACCGCTAACTAATCATTCAGACTAATTCTGTGAACCAGATTAACTAATGCACTGAACAGATCTGTGTTCTGCTTCTCTCAGCTCTTTAAAAGCTCTTTAATGGCATAAGAGGAGCTGCAATATAAAACCCGTGTTGTTCAGACCTTTTTCTGAAACCAATTCAGTGCCAAAAAAAGGAGCTATTTTTGAAAAATTCTGCTTTTGTGATCCACAGAAGAAAGTTATTCACACAGGTCCAAAGCCAGTAATGATTTTAAGTTTGAAATGAATTTTCTTTTTGGCTGCACTATTCCTTTAATTTAATAGAAGGAAGAGGCACATTTACATTATTAGGTGCCAAAAATGAAACTAAATTCTCTATAATATATTGTAAGATAAATACATGATGCTGAAATAGTGAGAGACAGCGGATGAAACGGCCCTTAATATGTGACAGCGACTGTTAGACATAATGCCAGAGATGATAGAATGAACCGTGACAGATGAATGAGTGAATGACATCATGATGACATCATGAATGAAGCAATAAAACTGACAGATTTATACTAGGCCTGACAGTCACAGTGGAAGCAAAGCATGATGGGAAGTGACAGAAGACCACCTCCATCCCCTCCAAAGGATGGGCTGCGGGTGGGCAACCGAGTTTTCAGCCTTAATGGCCCAGAACTGCAAGATCTGAGGACAAATGACAGAAGAACGTTCAGAAAATCTCTCATCGGTTTCTTTCATATATTTTGATTCACATTTTGTATCCCAGCTAACAGTGAATGTTCTCAGAACACCAGCTAACATTGTGTAAAAGTTCTCTAAGAGCGATCAAAAAACATTGCTGCAGTAGCGTTAGTGAAACGTTATATATACAGAACATCATACGTATCAAAAATATTATTCTTAGGCTGTTAGTGAAATGTTTTGAAATACGGCATCTGAAAACTGGACGTGTCCTGCTCATGTGTTCCTGAAGGAACTGTGGTTCCTCACCAGCCCATTCCTGCAGATGCGATACCTGTGGTTCCCTCATGCGAGGACACAGTCATTCACACAGTTAATGTTCTGTGTTGACCTCCACAGCATCCAACAAACAGACCAATTACTGACAAGACATTTCACCACTGTGTGAAGCCACAAACGCTCCCGTTTATACGTTACTCACTTTGTATTCCTAATGGCTCTTGCAGTCATTAGAAGTGCTGGGGCACGTACGCAGATTTTAGGACAATTAAGGTGTTTTTAGGTACAGCGTGGATTATTACTTTTTTATGGATTATATCTTTAAAAACATCTTTCAACAGGTTTAAAGAAAAGCAAAGTAAAATATGCAGTATGCAAATGATTCGATTCTCCTGTTAAAAAAAGGTCATGTTAACAAGTTTAACGTTAAAAATGTTTTATGAATGTTTTTAGGAAGATCTGATTTTTTTAGGCGCTGTATTAATGTTTTTGTTTTTTAAAACATTCCACTGAATGCAATGATCTGTGAGTCATGACAACATGTTTTACATTAACTGTTCAAAATAGCTTTAACTTCAATTAAACATTAACATAAAAAAATTACAATGCCAGTCAGAATTTAAAGTTGACTTGTACAGCCAATTTGATTAAACTTAAGGCATTTAAGGCAGCAAAAAATGATTTATACTGTAAGAATAACGTTTTTGATAAACGTTTTGATGCTCTATTGACGTTTGCCAGAACATTTTTTGATAAGAATTTTTAAAGAACGCTTCAGTTAGCTGGGCAGTCATCTTACTGATTCAGTGTTTAAAGGATATAAAGTTTTGTTGTTAGAATCTTTTTCATCTTACCAGAGAAACATGAGGAGGATCTTTGTCTCCATGAGTTCCTCTGTGGTGAGAGCAGGACACTGGAGGGGCCGTAGACCCTCAGAGACCCGCAGAGGAGGACGACACTGGAGAGACGCCACTCAGCAGGGGCCAGAGGTCACAGCGGCCTGTGAAAGGACTCTGGGGCCGAGGAACGCCCTCCACCGGTGAGAAAGACATGCCAGAACACACATGAGCGCACAGCTGAATGCTAAAGAGACAAGCAGCAGCGTTTACAACAGAAGATGAAAACAAAGACAGACAGCAGAGAGTCAGTGTATCAGATCTGTTTCCTGATCTCGCTGGGAAAGATTTTACAACTAAACTGGATTTTTAGTTCTTCTTTTCAAACAATATTCAGTACATATGCAACACAGAATGTAATATAAACAGTCTAACTCTCCCAAAAACGTTTCTGCATTTTTACAATTAAAATCTACTTTTTTAATAGCATTTTTAGCAGGTTTTGCTGTCTATTTGGTTCAAATTGCCCCAATATAAGTACGCTAACCCACCCAACACGCACACACAGACACACACACATTAATCTTTTGTTTCATATTTCTATCTATATTAAAATTGTTCAGTACAGACATCATGTTGAGCTCTGTAATTCCATCTAAATTACTTTATTAATGACATACATTAAATTAAAGTATATTTCAATGACTTTTTCCCAAATATAGACGCCCTAAAAATACACAGCAGTGCTGAGTAACTGTTAAAGTATAATAATCTGTGTTTCTGTCATGTCATGTTTTTGACCCCACCAGCCACAGCTGCTTCATTAAACTCTCACTCAGTGACATCACGTCGCTCTGACCTCAGAGACATTACAGACAGTGTCAGAGATGTGAATGACATCTCAGATTGTCTACAATGTCTGTGTGCAGCACCCTGAGGAACACAACATGAGTCTCATACAGTATGTTCACCATCAGCACCAATTCCATGTTGTAAGAACGTTTCCACAACGTTTGCACCAAGAAACAAAACAAAAGCAAAAAGTTAAAACATGTTATTTTCAAAAGGAACTTCTAACTTTGTATTGACATTGTTTGGTTATAAGAAACTTTTTTTAAACTTGACGATAATGTAAAAACATTATATTAGCATTACTGCAAGTATTTTTATAACCTAAACGTCATGCAACGTTCTGAGAATGCTCCTGGAGAAATGATATGTTGGCTCTTTCATGGATCGCCCACAGTGGCTTTATAAACCATCTGCTTCATGAATTACAAACAGAAACAGAATGAGATCTGAAATCATCGGTTTGAGTTAAACTGGCTAAAGCTGGGATGTACATGTTTGTATCAATCTGCCTACAAACAAAAAGTTTATTAAAAGTTTTTAAAGACATTATGTTAAAATAGGTTAGCAGAAAGAACTGGACTAGACTGCATCCCTGGATTATGTGAACTCGAACCTTTGTGACTCACATGAGCATCAAAGATCAACATGTCAGGAGATTGTGCTAACCACCGCAACACGGCTCTGACTCGTTACTATTTTTGTGCCTCATTTTCAATACTTTCTCTTTACTTTCTCTCCACCGTCACCCTTTTTCTCATCTTGCTGTCAGCCGTATGTAAATGACTCAGACTGCCTGACCTCAGAGCTGCCCTCGTCCGTCCTGCTGCTTGACCTTTAACATATTCACACAGCAGTCCTGAACAAAGGTCTGCTTTCCTTACCGAACCAACATCCACAGACAATCTGTCTAATCTGACATCTTACATCCAGCTTACCAGCGAAGTTTTCTCCTCTCCTCTCTTCCTCGTCTCTGTCTAACACTGCAGCCACGTTCTCTGAGCGCTGCTAAACAACAGACATTAACTCTAACGTTCTTTAAAAAAGAAATAAAGTTATCAAAGAATATCGTTGCAGTAACATTAAACTTTTTTACCTCATATACACGTGTCAAAAACGTTGTTAAGTTGAATTTATAAAGTGTTTGACTAGAGTTCTTATAACCAAACATGATATTAATACCTCTAAAAAACTGTTCCTAGAACGTTTAAAATAACATTGTTACTTCACAGAAACATTAGGGAGGTGTGCAGAAGCATTGAACTGTTGTTTTTAAAGTTTAATATGAACATCCTCCACTCTGGTAAACAAATCACAGGATGTGTTTGTCTGTTACCTTACATGGGAACTGGGTCAATGTCCAGGCGTTCCCGTCCACAGACGCTTCAGAGTGTGTATTGATTTTCTGACTGAAGCAATGAATTCATTAATATCAGTATTAGTCGACCATCTGACAGAACGTGCGGCGGGAGAGGGAGGGAGATCCTATTAGCTGATAACGTACCGCAGACAGAACTGCTGAAGAACTTAATAAATCAAACACGATGGCTTTCAAAGCGTTCTTTAAAAGCGACGCCAAGCTTACTCTCAATTCAGTGCCATGCAGCTACACATGAGCGCTGTTCCAAAGCACAGTGGGCTGCCTTTCTAGGGCGCATTTAAAACATCACAGGCACTTAATTATGTGGCCTCCCAGGATGGCCTGTTTTGGCATATTGACTTAGCAACAAAAGCAATCCCAGAATGCAATGCAACCGGGTCAGTGAACAATAATTCCAAGTTGGCAAAGAAAAAGGGAAATAATCATAAATACAGTGAAAGTATTGGTACATTTTTAAGAACACTAGTTTAAATTATTAAAAACTTGCTGTGTATCAATTTGAGTGGAGATTGTAGGATGTAGAGTGCTTAAAAGTGACTTACCACGCTGGTGCAGAAGGCTGCTGTCTAGAGAGTGGGCAGTAAAGCATTCTTACTTGAAACAGAGCCATGGATTCAGGCTCACACACACACACGCACAAACACACACAAACACACACACATACACACACAAACACACACACATACACACACACACACAAACACACACATACACACACACACATTTGATTTTAACCCAGTCTGTGACACGAGGAACAAAAACAACGTATCAGTTTTCAGCAGGTCAAAACCAACAATAACAGCAAGATTATTTTCACTTTAATCCTCGGACATAATCTTAGCCAAAACAAAAGCCCAAACACAAGAAACACACGGAGGAATATAAGCTACAGGCTTTCTGTCCAACAAAATAACCTTCTGGCAAAAACAATCAAAGGACGAGAGAGGCAGGAAATAAAGGATAAGAGGGATTTGAGTTTTCTGTCAGAACTCAGAGCTTTGTTTAAAGTCATAAAGGTAGAATGAACAGATACACAAGCATCAGACTGCATGAACTTCAGTCTTACGTACATTTAACTGTCATCCTTCATTCTCTCAGAATTGACAGCTATAAACATTTGGTCTGCTGCTCACACAAACCTTTATAAAGACAGGAACGTACACATTCAGAAAATGAATTTCATGGCAGCAAGACTGAATTTTACTCTGCAAAACCTCCTTTTGAGTTACAAGGATAAAGAAAATCATGACAGGCCAGAATTATGATGACTTTTAACATTACTACAATGTATTTCGATTCATGCTTATTTTAATTTACTGCATCGTTCACAGACTGCAGTGAGTGGCAGCCGTCACCGGCTCCATGTCACTCAGTCTTTTGGCTCGTATGAAAGTCTGAGGTTTTGAAGTAAAAAAGGAAATGATGCCCACACGTCTTCCACATAAATTATAATATTTGCATACAGGAACACACTGCTGGGTTTTCACGACCCCTCTGTTAGTGGAGGTTGAATTTAAAACCAGCATTTGTCGGGATTAGAGTGCTCTAATCCCCCTCTGAGCGCTGGAGAAGAAAAAAACGGAGTGATTCAGCCTGGAACAAAACTCTGGGTCACCCTTGAAACGCGGCCTTCTGTGGATGCATTTTAATAGCGTTTGAAATGCAAAAACTGCACTACAACCTAAGCTGTAGAGAAAGCAAACTAGTTTTGTTCACCCCCTCTAAAATTCATGACCTTCTTTAGAGAACTGGCCCACACGCTTTTTAAAAGTGCACAGAAAGCGCGTCTGACAAAAACCTGCAACCGTTGCGCGGCGGAGTTCTGCAGGAGATTACAGCAGGTTAAACTTCCTGTCTTCACCCAGCACTGCAAAGTTAGACGTATACAATTCCCTCGCCCCAAGGGCGGAGACGCGCTCGCCCACTTTCCCACATTAGTTTGATCCTCTCTGCTACAGGGGGCTCAAGGGTGGTCCGGTTCTCCTCCAGCTCTTTTTACACTTAAAGGACAGTGCAGCACCTCTGCGGGGCTCCCATGAATCAAACATGCTCCTCTGTCCGGTTCTCTCTGTGCACAGGGGTCATTAATACCCTCAGACCGCAGGCTGCCCTGACCCGACCCAACCCCTCTGCCCCCAGCAAGAGGCCAAAGTCTAGCACACAGGCAGAAAACACTGGAGCGTCCCACCTTTACCCCAGTCACATCGCATTACACTGACAAATACACACACAGAACAAAATGGAGGGATAGAGAGAGCGAGAGACGCACCGACCCCCCGAGATAAAGGAAACAGAGAATGAGAAATGGAACACACAGAGAGCAGAGAGGAGATTAAGGGAAAACAGAGAGAAAGACAAAAAACTGCCTCAGCTCAGGGCTGAAGGCTCCAGTGAAAATCAATTTGTATACACAGTCCCTCATGAAAGTAACCCATCTTCATCCGGCAGGCGCGGGCCTGAAATATGTGACTGTCCGCCCGTGTAAATTAGCCGTTTCGTACCGTTGTGCGGCAACGCATGACGAGGCCGGACGGTGTGCTAACTCAAGCGAGCGAAACGCTTCGCCGTGCCAAACACGCACACACACACAAACACAGCAAACCATAAATCACAAGCGTGGGGAAATGAATGGCTGGTCGTTGGTGCAGGACACACCAGCTGGCTCAGACGCCCGGGGTACCGGCAGGGGGATCGTGGCGAGCCGGGCAGCCGAACGACGTTCTGCGTAGGCAGGGATGAAGAAAAACGAGGTCCTTCGTCTCCGCCTCCTTCTCTCCTGGGCTTCTCATCGGCGCGCAGCAACACACATCACAAATTAAGTGCCTCGCAGGTACGAGGAAATTGTGCCAAGCTGTGGAGGAAACAAAAAAAACAAGGGTGCATGTGGAAAAGAGAAAAAAACAACCACTCTGAATTTTAACAAGGAAAAAACCTAGTGAGCTAATGGGCAACATTTTAAGATATTATAAACCATAACTGCAACACTCTGGGGCCACACTAGCTAAATTTAAAGCAATGCAGTTTTTACACAAACTGTTTAGGAGGCACAGAAGTGGCACAGCAGTTAAATAAGGTTATACATTAAGTATAAAACATTAAAATATAAAATGAATTAAAATAAGAAATCATATTTTTATGCCCTATCAGGAGAATATAAACAAAGTTTAAGGCTGATCTGAAACATCATCAGAAAGGCCTAAAGTATGAGGCGCGTTTATTCTCTCTAAAAGCCTTATTTACACCGTCACTAAAACCGTTCCTAGTTTTCTAAATATGAACATTATTACTGCTACAACATCCTGTATGTTTTATCATGTTGACATCAAAACAGTTAAACATCAATAAAACACTCATTCTAAAGCAGAAGTTTCACATGCAAACCACATCATTCAGCACATGAAAGATCTTCACAAATCAATGTCCTGTAACGCCACAAATTTAAAAAAGCAGTAACTCAACATGACAACAACCAATAGAAACATGCCTTGTGAGAAACTGTATTGGAGCGTCAGCAAAACAGAGGATAAGTTAATTTGAATCAGAGCGATTTCACTGTTCTTTATGATTAATGCATGACGCCAGCCTGCAGGGATATAATAAAAAATGACGCATGAAAAAGCATGTCAGAAATCGTTGCCATGCTGGAGTTTGATTTATGCATTGCTAATCGCTCATCTTGTTCATGTTATGATGCATTAGACATTCCCGCAATCTATAAACCAACACGTTTCTCCTCCACAACGTTTTTAGCAGCAAGCAAGTTCCTCGTCAATTTAAAAAGACATCTCATTTTTACCGCTGCTGCTCCTATTTGTTTCCATTTGGAGCTTGTGAGAGGAACTGAAAAATGGTTTAGTGCAGCTCTGCTTTAATGGATTCATGCGTGTCTCACTCTGAACCGTCGTGAGATTCAATCTCACAATCAGATGTAATTAAAGGACAATGTGTTGATGAAGGCTCTTTCTGACGAGGATTTTGCTGAATTGTGTGGTGGGCCGCGCTTCTTGCTGACCAAGCTCTTCATGCAAACACAGGTGGGCGTCCGGACTAACAAGCCTCTCAGAACAAAAGTGTAGCAAACTAAAACAAAAGATCAGAGTGAACGGGACAAACCGATCCCGGCCCATCAACCCTGCAGAACAATCAAATAATGGCGGATAGAAAAACTCATCATGTACTTCATAGTGCAGTAATTAGTTTGGAGAAGTGTTTGTAAATTCATAAAGCTCGTATAATTACTAATGTAAATGGGTTTTTGAGAGCTGCCTGACTATGCAAAACCCTGCATTGTCCTTGTGTAAGAGTTGCTGCAGTAAATAGCTGCATACGAGTCAAAAGAGTCTCCAAACCTCAGGTCTCTCCCTCTTTAAGTCCAGTTTAAACCAGCTAAAAACCTGAAAATCACTCATTTATTTAACCACTTATTTAACCAGCTAAAACCTGAAAATCACTCATTTATTTAACCACTTATTTAACCAGCTAAAACCTGAAAATCACTCATTTATTTAACCACTTATTTAACCAGCTAACACTTATTTTACATGAACCCTACAGGCCGGGTTGGTGATCTGTTTTCAGAAATATCTTTCATGCTGGCTGATGTCTTCTGTGGAAAGCAGGGAAATAAAATGTTTACCCAAAACATGTCCTGCTTGCCTGTCAAACTATGTATTTGCTCACCTCCATGCATCCCTCACGGACAGGACCTTTTCTCAAAGCTAGCTTGCTATTGCTAGCCTCTTCAGAATTGCCTCCCCTATTTTTAAGTGTAACATGCACACTTCAAATAATGATAAAGTGTAACCAAGGCAACCGTTCTGAACTGTGTAACTATATTCTGTAACATTTCCACTTCAGAATTAGCCAGAATATTTTGAGAGTACTTGAAATATGTTCCATTGGCCAGGAAGGCTGTAATCTTATCTGAAATATTGCCTGTGGAAAACTGCAGGTTTCAAAGCAACTGTAGTGGATAAAAGGAGGGAACAAATGTCATTGGCTGCGTGAGTGACTGCGGAGGGGTCGGTCCGTGTGACAGACAGGGCCAATTATGTTCTCTCCCCCCTACAGTTTTAACCTAATTTCTCAGCGACCAGAGACCCTCAACACACAGTGTATCATCGTCCGGAAAAAAGGATTATCTTCTGCTTTCTGCTCTCTCTTTGGAGAACGACTCTTCTGCTGTCATGTCTTTGTGATGGATGAAAGGAAGACAGAGACAGTAAGAGAGAGCGAGAGAGAAGCAGAGATACATCCAGCGCGATTAAGACGCTCGTGACCCTCACCGCTTCTCATTTTTCTTTCACACTTCCCAATTCATCCCTCTTTCCGCACTTATATATCCTGCCCTGCCCTCACAAGACCCTGGGGGTCTGCAGGTGCAGAGAGACACGCCTGCAGCCCGAGGAGCAGACGACATCACAGGCCTGGCATCAGCTTTGACAGGGTGTCTGATTCAATAATCACATCTGGTGAAGTCTGAGCACTGAGTCTGAGTCAGTCAACCCAACTAAATCTCGCTTGTCCATCCAGAACAAACTGCTAGATTCATACCCAGCTAACAGAACGTCCTCAAAACATTGTCTCATGTTCTGTAAAGGTTCTCTAAAAATGATCATAAATGTTCTTGAAGAAGTGTTAGGAAAACTTTTTCATTATATTATGTCAAAAATGTTATTTGTAACTTGTTGGTGGAACGTTTTAAAAATGTTACAGAAATAAAAACATTCAAGTAATGTTCTGTGAAGTTTTTGTTACTTAAAGGAAATGTTAGGAAAACGTTCTTACATCCTAAAGGTACACAAGCCAGCACTGAACACCTGAGACTCAATAAATGCAGTCGTTCCAACCCTACATACTGCATATGTGAAAAATATATAAACAAAAAGCATAAAAGAATCATAAAAATGCCCCTGTCACCGGTGCCCTACACAACCTCTTATAGATATTTAGGGTTAAAATCACTGCATCCGGACCAAAAACTTCTTATTGTCCTGCCCCTTCCACAGATTTTTATATGCATAAATATATTTAGTTATAATATATATCAGCATTACAAAAAATATTCCTGGAAAAGATCTACTGTGCCTTTAATCTAAAACTCTCCGGATACTGAGGAGCAGAACAGGAAGGATTCAGGACTGAAAGGAACAGCTTAATTCCATTAATGACTGCAGCTTTCCATAAAAACCTGCTTTTCCCGTCACCTTAACAGCCTGTTAGCCTCTGCTTCCGATCGGTGTAACTCAGTCTCTCATCTGCAGACGCTGCCGTCACTCCTGTCTGCCAAACAAGTGAAAGGTCAAACATCTACCCTCTTATCTTCCAAAGACACAACTTTATATAATATATAATAATTATATAGAATATATAGAATTCCTGATGGATTAAATCAGGTCTCAACCCACATTTTTCTGAACATCTTTTAACTCAATATTGTCACGTAACCAAATGAGCTGAGAACCGCAATTCACATTATCTTAAAGTCAAGCAATCAAAGAGGCTTTAAACAAAGTTCTGCCAAGTTGCGTTCAATCAGTGACTGAATGGTGTTTATCTGTCATTTGCTTCACTGGTAGACGCAGAATGAAAACATGCTCATTGGCATCACGGCCCTCAGTTTCTATAAACACTCATATCTCATCGTACTGCGTTCTGACAGCTGTGGAGGTGTCGGTGGGCAGGTTGGAATTGGTGGATCAGGTATTAGTGTAGGTGTGCGCCGCACCGATCACAGGAGCTAAAGCCTTTCACACCCCTAATGTGTAATTAGGTGAGATTCTGGAGCGCACAGCTAAAATTAGTGGCATTTTATTAGACAGACAGACCCACACAAAGGTGTTCTGGCCCCTTCTGTCAGCTACAGAACGTTTCTCTTACAGGCAGGGTTGGCAATTCTTACCAGAAACATTTTTTGTTATGCTGGTTAAAAAATTCTCTTTGCATTTTTATAACAATTACTGTGTAAATATGCATCTTCTGTGATAGACCCAGAACCACAAAATTTTCATCCAATCTTTGCATTTGATCTGAATACCTGACAATTACTGTACGCCTACTGTACATTACAGTAAATATAAACCAAAGATTTACTGTAAACTTACTGTACATTACAGTAAATATAACCCTGAGATTTACTGAATACCTACTGTACATTACAGTAAATATAAACCTGAGATTTACTGTAAACCTACTGTACATTACAGTAAATATGAACATGAGTTTTACTGTACCTTACAGTACAATGCACTCCTGGTTTGTCATCACATTATAAATGTGATAACATTTTTACATCAGTAGCCCAATATACATAAATTACAATAGGTAGAATTATAAAAAAAAAGTGGACTAGCACAGTTAGTCAACTATAACTTAAAACTGTTTCTCCAAAAAAGCCACTTTTTTGTTATATGAAACTGTTGAATAAAGGGATAAACAGGGATAACAGCAGGTTGTCGACGTGCTGCCCAATACCAAATTAACAGACGCTCTTGTACTGTTGCTATGTTTAGCCTTCATTAGGGGGCACAGACTCCCCCAAACCACCCCATAATTCACACCCTGGTCATGCGAGAAATCAAGTTTGAGAATTTGGATGCAAAACAACTTCCTGTAATCGCCTGAGGCAAGCGGAGGGAGCGACACCCTGAGGGCCAGGCAATTAGAGACAGGAAACAAAAGAACAGCACAACATCTCTGCTGCCTTCCATGTATAATCTCTCACTCAAACGTTCTCATCCAGCCATCACATCTCATCCATCTGTATCGTACCGAACAGCGAGAGGAAATATAAGCATTATGACTGAGTACAGTAATGTGTCTTAGTAGCTGCAGGCTGTTGGGCTGAACGCAGATAAAAGAGACTTCTTTCATTTCCCAGGTCTCAGAATGACACTCACAGCTCAGATGATGTTTTTCTTAGCTGGAGGAACATCAGGCAGGGCACTTTCATGTTTTGTGCTCGGCGAGAGACAGACTTTGAGAGAACGTCTCAGAATAGCGGCGAGCACAAGCGTCTTATCCGCGAGGCCACGCTGTCACAGAAAGCTTTTGACTGCGTTTTCTAGAATACAAGACCTGGTTCTAAGGAGCAAGAGGCCTGTTTATCACAACCTGGTGTTTTTTCAATTCCATTTACATCTGACTTGGACACTAACCAGTCTGTGTTGTTTTGCGCTGAGGTAGAATGCGTCCAATATTTCCATGCAGGAGATACACATGGTGCCACCGTACACGCTGGTACCGGGGGGCTCTGAGGACCACTGCGATGTTTCCCTGCATCGAATCAACAACAAAAGCAGCTGTGTTTAAAATGGTTACTAGTTAACAATTTTACCAGAAATAACCTAATTTGCTAGGTTTTGACATATTATAGCTGATAACACTGGAATATTACTTCTTTAAGCCCTGAAGAGAACAGATGTTGCAATAGAAACTGTCACAAAACAGGCTGTCAAGAATCCAGCAAAAAGTGCAGAAACAAAAATGTCATTGCAGTTTAACCGTTTGATGCTATTAGTCTGTTTAACAGCTTCTTGAACATCAGAAAGTGAGGAACTGTCCTGCTGGGATCACGGGCGACACGCCGCAGCACCCCTGGAGAAACATTTTGGTTTGATTAAGTGTTATATTCAAAAAAGCAAAAGAGAAAGAATCAAACAGCTCTTTCTGGATCATTCTATGTAACCTATCAGACACTGAAAGCGCTAGCATGAAGTATGTCAGCGCTGAGCATTAGCCATCTCAAAACCTAACACGTTTTTATGCATAAATCTGATGTTCAAAAGATTCAGATGTCTGGCACACTGAAGCAGTTTATTAACAAACAAACAACTCTGTAATTATTAACTCACCCATCCAGGACTTTCTTAGGTCCATTGATCTCAAACAGAAACGTTTTTGCAGAACGTCTTCCTCATTTCTTCCTCATTTAATGATGACCAGGGGCTGTCAAGCTCTGAAACAGACAAACAAACACAAAAAATAAATACTGTAAGTCTGTACTGTAAGTTTAACATTTTATGATTTATGTTAGATAAGTGGATAGAAAGTTTGATTAGCTCAAAATAAAAACCATTTTGTGGTCATATGTGGTCCCGGTAAACCACATATGCGTGTGTGTGTGTGTGTGTGTGTGTGTGTGTGTGTGTGTGTGTGTGTGTGAGGCCTCCTGAGAACAGAGCTGAGTGAAAGCTAAAGGAGCAGTAGCTCTCCAGTTTGACACAGACACTCTATGACATGCTACAAGGATAGGAGTCCATGTCCCTGCCTGAGTGAAAAACAGGACCCCACTGACAGCAGGAGACTTCAGCAGAGTGATTAAACATATGCAAGTGTGTTTTCATGTGGCTTGGAATAAACTGAGGTCAATGGATTCTGCATCTGGAGACACAAACAACCAATGAGTCATGAAACTGTGTGTGAGAAAGAGAGAGAGAGAGAGAGAGACAGAGAGAGGGAGGGAGAGATGTGTGAGACTGATGGGTAATGATCAGTGACAGCAAACATATAACAACTCCATATTTACACACACACACACACAATAATCATAAGTGTAAAATGTACATATACATTATATACAAAAATATCAAAGCCTTATAGTATCTGTGCACACTGGTAAATAAATATTAGTAAATGAGACCGAACCATCTTGTGATATTAGTGACTAAAAACAGATTATGGAACTACATGCAAATCAATGTGAAAACAGTGAGTGTGTGTGAGAGAGAGAGAGAAAGAGAAAGAGAGAGAGAGAGACCACAGGATGTGGAAGATGTCAGCTGAGGGCTTGAGACGGTCTTGCGCCTGGCTGAATATCGGTCAGCCCTCTGCACACTCTTCCCTGAAAGCATGACATTGCCAAAGGGGGAAAAAACACCATTTTATCATTCTGTGCCATTCACACCCTCTCTTTCCCTGTCAAACATGCCATATGTCCCCATCTCAGGGCGTCCTGCCGGCTTATCGAGTGTGACAGGGCCATTCAAACACGGCTTCCAATCACACTCTGTCTCCGACGGGTAAAATTCTGCTCCGGCGGCTCCATGCAGTGATGGACTGTCAGGGAGAGGGCAGCGACTTCCGCAGGGCTGCAGCTCAGACAGTCAGACAGGGCAGGAGAAGACAGGATGCGATAGATTTGAGGCAGTTAATGTCTGGGACTAAAGGTGAGGCGGCCATGATCACGTGAAGACGAGTGGAGACTCTTGTTTGGAGGAGAACAATGGCAAAGTTCTATTTTAGTGAGATGTAGCTTAACTGGTGGCGTTAGCATTGACAAGACAATTCCCAAATTGAACCCCAGTGAATGCACTGTAAGTAACGTTCGATAGAAGGATTTGCCAAGTCTTTACGATATTTCAGTTACTACAAATACGTTTGCTACTGTACTATTTTTTCAGCTGATGGAAAGTGACAAGAAACATAAGGCCTAAGATGCTAGTTTTAAAACACAACCCTGAAACAGTAAATCATAAAGTAATTTTAGGTAATGAATTTTGCTAGATGCAATTTTATGCACAGGAGTGTGTCTCAGTTCTGCTGCACTGTCATACTGCATACTAACACCAGCTAGGTACATACTTTCAATGCATATATATATATATATATATATATATACATATACATATATATATACAAATAAAACTCATGACTTTGGCATTGCTAACACCAGTTGAGCTACACAAGGGGCAGTTGTGGCCTAATGGTGATAGAAACAGGCTTGTAACCCAAAGGGTGCAGGTTTGATTCCCAATGCCCCTGAGCAAGACATTTCCCATTCAAGTATGTGTGTGTGTTAAAAAGGTCACATTTGAGGTATGCGTTACCATACCTTAACAACACGTCACTTTCACTTCACAAACATCTCATTGAAGAAGAAAAATCTTTTGTAGGTCACTGATAACTAGCATCTTCATCTTACTTTCGCTTACATATTTTTCAAAACTGCTATTGATTTCTTAGAGTACCTCTGAGAGTCTGTATTGTGCCGTGTCACAGTTCCCAAACGTCTCAGAGCGCGTCACTCATACATATTGTGACAGAAACGCTCTTTAAATCCACTTGAAAGCTCAGTGGAACATTTTTTCTTATTACTGAACATCACTGTCAAGTCTCCGCACCCTTTTTCTCCTGACAGCCATTGAAGTCCAAGGTGACTCGAAGCGTTTAACACCTCCAGCATTAATATAAATGAACGCACAGGAAGGCGAGGGGTCAAGCGTCTGCCGTGGAGACGGAGGTTGAAGAGCTCACCTGAGGCCAGGTGAAGGCTTCGTTTTCCCACTCATTAGACCGTACCAACACCTTCTGTTTCATGCCAGCCTCCGCTGGAGGTAACCCGGCTCACAGGGATCGTCCTCAGAACGCTGGCTGACGTTTTTGAAGATTTATCTGAAAGGCATCATGAAACGTTACTGCAGTATGTTAGTAAAACCTTTTTATGTTGTAAAAAATAAGTTGTTAGTGGAACATTTAAAAAAATGTGCAGAATTTATAATGTTTCAGTAACTATTATTACCAACATCAGCCAATAACATGAACATGTATAAAAAGCTGGGACAAGAAATTTCAAATACAAACCTGTTTTTCCAGAACAACAATTCTGGTTCCTTTCAAACCAAGATTTTTACTGTTTATGTTACTCAATGGAAACGTAAGGAAAACGTTCTCACAACGTAAAACTGTTATCTGGGGGCAGCGAGGTCACGTCGTGTAAGTGTCTGACTGTACGCAGATGACAGCCGTGCGCTGATTGCTGAGCAGCACTAGAGAACTCAGACGCAAGACACGCGCGGGACGCGACGCCCGCGCCGCGCGGAGGCCCGGACGATCAACAAGCGAGTAATCAGGAGAAGAGAGGAGGAGAAATTAGAGGCATTCCTTCACTGATGATGCGCTGGGAGCAGAAATCAGCAGCAGGAGCCCAAATTACCCGAACGAGCATCTCAGACGCAACCAAAGCTGAAGACTTCGCGTCCTCACCAACGCCAGATGAATCTCGCGCTTTCCCCTCTTAAAACATATCTGCGAAATGATTGCTAATCTATGCAAAGAAGCAATCAGCACCTCATGCATAATGCATGAGCGCCGGAGAGCAATTTAAAGCGCTTTCAGATTATTAGATATTATCAGGGATTCGGCAGATGAAATCGGGACGCTTCTACCTGCGCGTCTGTAATTACAGCGGGCGGAGGAGAGCAGACGCGCGCCGCGCTCCGGCCTCACCGCGGGTCATTTGCACACGTAATTTGAAGCCAAGGTGACCGCGGGACAAATCCGCTCACGGTCCGAGTCACCGAGAACGAAGCCTCGGAATTAGTATGAATATCTGCGGGTGAAACTGATTGGTGCAAATTAAATGGTGCAATGGCAGATATTATTTTGGATGGGGTGTATGGTTTAATTTACAGGTTCTCTCAAATGGATCAAACATTCAGTATCAAAAACTAGTTGTTAGTGGGATGTATAGAAACGCTTCAGGATAATGCATACGCTGTAAACAAACATTGTTATGCATTACAGCATCTTAAAACGGGACTTTTTGAACACTGTTAATAGAAATGTTAAGAAAACATTCTTACACCCTAAATGCCCCATAATAAAACCAAACGTTTTAGGAAAAGTTCAAAGTGGTTTTAGGAACGTTGTATAATGTTGTTTAAATTCTGTTCACTAACTACTTAAGAACAACATATATATATATAGACAGAGAGAGAGAGAGATAATATACAGTCATATAACATTAAAGAAATGTTTCACTTACGTCACTCCAAGAACGTTTTTGATGTTGAGAAAACTTTTTGGAAAACATCAGCCAACGTTTTCTAAATGTTCCCTGTAAGCTGGGTAGGCAGTGGGCAGGGAGACAGCAAAGCCTGCCGGGTTTGGAACAGAACTGTTCAATATTAATGTATTCAAATGCAGATCAAATGGGTTGATGTGCTTGTGAAGGGTTTGAACTCGCATGGATGCCAACTGCTTGTTTCAATTTTTATTTAAATGCAGCTGAAATCAAAGTGGGATGTTATATTCTCCATTAAGCGTTCAGGCAATCGCATTTGCATTGGATTAAATTACACTTATCTCAGTGGGTACAGGACGCTCTCTTATCAAATGAACATCTGCATTTTAAACAGGGGAGGAAGAATTGAGGAAAATGTCGGATGAAGGAATTAGCTCTGCGCTAATTAATTTTTCGACATGCCACCGTGACCGGCCTCCTCACAAAGGCTGCGTTCAGAAACCTGAAAATCCGTCGTGCAGTCAGCCGTCACTCAGAGTGATGTTACAAAACTGCTAAATTTGCTTTGGCGTTTGCGGCACATGCGAGACTTTTTCTCCCCTGTTAGGCTTTTGTGGGTGTTTATATTTCAGTGCATGTGTGTATTGAGGAGGTAAAGGTGTCTTTTCTCAGCACCCACCGCTCTAAACTGCTCAGAGTTATTCTGGGAGATTTTCTGAGACACACCTGACAGGCTTCATGTTCTGTGTGTTAGCCAAGCTGAGATGAGCACTGAAAAAAATCAATAAATCTCTTCAAAAGCACAAAAGCAACAGTACAACCAAAACATACTGCAATTAGATCTGACTTTCAGTATCTAAACACTACATTTTGTGTAGACACACACACACACTTGTTGTGCATCTATTCACTTGTGTGTCCATCCATCCATATAAGTGTATGGTAGTGTATTGGACATATATATGTATGCATACACAAACATATTCACACATACCTCACTGCAATACAAACACACACACACACACAAACCCAGATGGATGGATGGATGAACAGACACACACACACAGATGGATGGATGGATGGACAGACACACACACACACAAGAAGCTAGTCAAAGACAGACAGAATCATTAATCAGGGAAGATTCATTTATCAATCTGAAAAAAATGTAAGTTTTCTTTGCTCATCGATTCATCTCAGCTACTCAGTCACTCACAAAGGCTCCGTGTCTTCCTCTCCCACACACTCCTCATCCTCTCGACATGTGCTGCTCTGTGCCAGATTCTTCCGCAGCCGACAGTCTTAATGGGGTCGCCTGACCCCTGCTCTCACTTCTCAGCAGGGCCAGGCAGAAGTGGACTGCCTTCCTCCACTCTGAAAGACACACACACTCCCACACACACTCTCATTTTACAGCACCTTGACCCTGACCCCGCGCATCATCTTCTCAAGAGGAGCCCCCCTCAGCTGCAGGGCCACAGGCTCTTGAAGGAAGGTGAGAAGGGTCACGGGTGGGCAGACGCAACCCTTTCTCTGGAGCTGGAACACAACCAGGATTTGGCTCAGAAATATCACCGCACTCTCAAACGCTGGTGTTAAACTGAAAAAAGGGAAATATGATGTAGTCGTTTGGGAAAAGAAAAGGAAAGACAAAGGAAGTCACCGAAAATAAAGGAAAGTAGAGGAAAGGAAAAAGAAGAGGAAAAATGACAGCACAGCAAAGGTGTGAGATGCTTACTTTTTACAGTCCCTGTAAAAACAGTGTAAAGGCGAGACCTGCTGAGGAGAGATTTTGAAATACGTGTTTACAGAGCTGGTCAGACATCAATTTATATCTTTGTGACTCAAAAAGGACATGCTGGCATCATGCACTTCTGTTATGATCTGTTTACAAGACAAACAAATGGAAAGTTCATATCTTTTATGTGCAATGTCACATCCCTGCAGAGAATGAGTCACAACACACAGACACACACACACACACAGAAAGAGATTAAAACACAACATTTACTCTTTACTTGAACTGTCATTATTAAACTTTAGTTAAACCAACACAAGCATGTGAAATTGTTTAGAGCGGCTCCTTTATTAACCAATATGCAAGAGACAAACCACATAAACCGCTCTGAGACTCAGTATTTTCATTATTTTATTTCTTATTATATCTCAATGCCGTTCCAATCCAACCTTGCCCCTCTTGTGTAGCTTCCTCTGTTATCTGAAATAACATCAGGACATCCTTACAATCTATTCATCTGTGCAAAAAACTGCCCCTGACATTGATAAAAAATACCATCTGTGCCTCCCAGGGAGGAGAGAGAGAGCTCGCCCCTCCTCTTCCTCATTCTTCTTCATCAATGCGTTTAAATTGAAGAGCTCAGTGGTAATTAAATTCAAGCCGGGGTTATGTGAGGGAGGGGCTGAGGGGGCCATAGACCTGACACAACAGAGAACGCGCAGAGAGGCGCCACACAAAGGGTCAAAGTTCACAAGAGTCTGTCCAGCCAGCCAGTTTCTCATTCATTTATGCAACCTGTCTGCCTAAGACCCCATAAAAGCCTTCTGACATTTTTAGAAATGAATAAAAACAACAGAAAGAAAGAAGGAAGAAAAAAATCAATCACACAAACTTTTCCCCACAAACTGACCTTTTCTCTTCAACATTCACTGCCAGATTGTTGGACAGACTTCAAATCTGCCAATAGTGTTTAACTCATAGTCTGAACCATCAAAAGCGCTCGGCTTTGAACGAGGGAGTGAGCGAGAGGAAGGAATAGAGGGGAAAAGTCAATAACGATTTGGAAAGCTATTTTTGAGAAATTGTTTGTCAGCACAAACACACGGCACATGACCAGCAGCAGGTCGGTAGGATTTGGTGGTGGGCCGCATCGGACACGTGGGTTTCTCTTCTGGTTAAAGCCAGCTTTACTCATTCATCTGTTCTCTCGCAAACGGCTGATTCCGCCCTCCGCTAATCCGGTTACGGCATTCACAGGCAGTACCCTCTCTCTTTTCATTACGCCAGATCAGAGATTGAAAAGCGATTCCTCAATCTGTCAGAGGATGAGATCCAAATTGGATTGGGCTAAAGTGGACGTGGCAGACGAGCGAAAATCGTAAAGGAAAATGATGCTACTCATTTTTACCCTTTAGAACTGATGAGATCAGAAAAAGCAATAATCATAGTGTGTATTTATAGATGGGTGGTGCAATCATGGATAAATGCCACAAGCTTTTATAGGATTGACAGGAAGACAAAGACCCAGGTCTGAGGTCACTTCCTGTGAGCTTTGTGTTTGGTTCCCCTGAGCCAGACTTTTAAACCTCTGTATTCTAACTGTGTTTTTCTATAGTTAAATAAAACACACAAATGTGCTGCATGTTGTTTCTGCACCAAAACTGAAACCAAGAAATCACTTCAAACTCAAAATCAATTTAAATATAAGAATCCTCTTGCCTTTTCTAGCTATCCACGACCTTCCAATAAGGTCTTCAAAGACTGGACTTGCTAAAGAAAAGGTCTGTTCTTCTGCTGGCCTTCAGTACAGAGAAACACATTCATCTCTGTAGTTTCCTGTTCCCCAGCTGCAGGTCTCGTCTGCTGAAGATAGGCCTCTTTATCTGTTCCTCGCCAAACACCCACTAAAATTACACCCTCTCCCGGGACTGCAGGCACATTTGCTAAGCGCAGGGCGTTTATTACATGACTGTACTCACAGCTCAACCAGCACCGCCTCTGGTCGACAGCCAAACGCGTCCCTGTGTCCAATCTTTGGATTCAGAACTGTTCTGGTGCACATATTCAAGGGGCAACGAACCGAGATGTAATTACTTTGGGTTTAGTGACAATAATACAACAGCTCAGCTCTGCCAAATCTCTGCAAGCTGTGCTGAATGTGGTCAGAAACGCAATACCTGTTTTTGACAGATTTTGGCAAATGGGAAGATCTGACTACATTTACCATCAACAGACAAACAAATCAATTGTGCTGCACAACATGGATTTGATATTATTTAATTACTCATTTATTTTGTGAATTGTAAATGAAATATTTTTGCATATAACACTTCAACTTAAGTTTCTTCAATCCTTTACAATCTGCTGCCCTCTATTGGCATTACAGAGCATCACAGAAATCGCATGATAAAAATAACAAGAAAAACCAAATTAAGTTAAAGACCTGAAATGTGAATTGTGTGTTTTTTTAATAAAACACACAAACCGCTCTTACTGTTTTATCAGTACATCAGTACTTACTATTGCATGTACTTTATTATAAAAAGTACTAACCTATAATCACTATATTTTTAGCAACACTTTTCTCCTTCCTGCTAGTGATACCAAATGAATGAGACAGATCTCACAGTGTCACAGATGTCACAGACAGATCAGCGCTCCGGTTAATATTATTATAAATTATTATGAGCATCTCTTAACAATCCAGAGACAGTCAGTAAAGGAGATTTAAGCGGACATCAGTAGAAAAGTTAATGATGCCAAAAACATCCCAGTGACGTGACACTGGAGTAATAATGAAATGCTATGATGATCATCATACATCAGACTAACTTTAAGTGCATTCAGTCTGTTAAACCTGGAATACCAGCCAATCCTGAACCGGTCAGAAGCCATGAAGGTCCAGGCAGATGCTAAAGACGCATTTCCTGCGCCACTCAGTAGCTGTTAAGTATCTTCAATACGGCCTGTGGAAATCCATGAGGTAAGTGCAGCTGTACACCTGGAGCGCCGATGCTGGTCTCCCAGCAGTCAAACCCACAAGCCTTCAGCTCCTCCACAGTGCTGTGAATCACTGAAGCATCTGTTTCTGCAAACACAACACATCCCTGTCAACACTGAGCGCAAAATGCCACAGAACGACAACATCACGTGTTTCAGATGTTTGGAAATGTAGCTCAGATTCTTCTGCTTTGCGTCTCCTCATTATTGGAGGCTGTTTTTGTGAGTTCTGATTAAAATTCAATGTGCTATTGGCTCGGGGCATAAACAAAGAGCCTGGCCAGGTCTGACAGTTGACATGTCAAGTTGTTGGCTTTTGTCAGACGAGAGTGACAGGCCAGATTCACCTCACGAAAAGCCGTTGTGGTAAAAGCGCGTGACGCTCGGCGGGGTGCCGCCCTCACAGAGACCTTCTAAACAAGACGAGGCTGATTAGCAACAGGTAGCATATCCAAATGTACACAGTAGGGCTCCGTGTGCATGCAGAAACAACAACGGTTGGTTAAGCGATAACAAATCAGGACTTGGAATTGACAACAGAGACACCCCAAAAAAATTTGGCTGGTGGTGCTTCAGTAATAAGTGCAGCGTGAGTCACTTTCAGATAAAAGCGTCTGTAAAATGACTGCTTGCCTACTTAGTAAAAAGAGCAAACCATCCTGTTAATGGTGCTTGCTGAGGTTTTTCAGACACCCTCATTTTAAGTATTGAACTTCAGCGCATATCAATGAGCTACACACACAAATGACATCAAATCACGCACATGGTTGAGCGTTGAGGGTGTCGCTATTTGGAATTGTAAATTTTTCACTGACAGGAAATTAAATTGGTGAAATGTTTCAGACGTAGTGAAGAAGAATATTCTGTCAGAACCAGATGATATAAAGATTTAGGTTTGAGATCTTTTAAGATTTTTGACTGGGGATCTTCTAAAACCACTTAGCAACACCCTAGCAACCACCCTTGATATATCCATTCTATCAACACAGAATTGTGTTGTTGGGTTTTGGGCAGGAAAGCAACACATTTTTCTGTGAAAGATAAGAATGTCAGTGCGGTTCTCTGGTGTGGTTGGGAGCACAGGTGAAGGTACCTGGTCGTAGCAGAGTGATTCCACACCCTCCGCCTCCGGCACCCGTCAGCTTGCTGTGCAGACCTCTGGTCAGAGTGATGCGGCACAGAGTGTCCAGAGATGAGTGACCCACCCCCATCACATTCAGATGATGCTGGTTTATATCAATCAACTCCTGATGACACACAACACACAAGAACTTCCCTTTACAATCAGTGTCCATCCATCCATCTACCCACCCGTCCGTCCATCCATCCATCTACCCATAGCATGTTGCTTATTTTCCTAACATGGATGGCAAGTTTAAATTCTCAGGAACTGCTGTAAGAACAAACTACAAAACGCTCCACCACTCACAGCACACAGATGTGATGCAAACATGTGTCAAACTGACATTTCTGGGGATATTGGACCTAACTATATAAGTCATTATTATACATTTGCAGTTGTGAGTTTGAGGTAAGGAAGAGTTTTGAACACTGATCCTCAATGCCTGATTTTTTATTCATTTTAACCAAAAACCTTCCATCTTTCATAGATACACATTGCTGAGGGTCGCAGGCGCTTTGTAAAGGAACAGACGTGTGTTTGTACCTCTAGTATGTTGTAGTGCTCAGCTGAGGGTCCGTGTGAAGACATCTCAGTGAGGGTCTGTTCACAGGAACAGGAAACCGCATTGACTGACTCCAACACTGGATTCATTACTGCAGGAAACTGGACAAAACCAAATAATGTCAGAGAACCGTTCATGAAGGAAACATAATGATTTATAATTATTTATCAAGACAAATTAGCAGCCGTCGCGTTAAAAGATAATTATAACTGTCAGGCAGGATGTTCCCATATGTCTGCGACTTAAAAACCTGCTTTTGGCTCTGGAAAGGAATATAATAAGCTTTTCATTGCTATTTTAAAAAATGCGTCTTTTATAAGTTGCCAAAAACGCTACGAAACAGTGAAGGTTATGATGTCACAAACAGTTGCTAAACCAGCTTAACAACAAGTTAGGCAAACATTATAAATGCTACAGAAGAGCAGAACACTGGCCCTTTAAAACCTCTCCAGACTTCATGCTCTTTCCACCCCGATCATCACAGAATTCCACTTCACCAATCAGGATCCGCCAGCTGTGAGGCTACCTGCTGCCGTCGCCAGGGTAACGGAGCACAGAAGCGTTGCCAGAGCGTTTCATCTGAAGCGCTTATGAAAGGCACTCAGCACCAGCCCCCAGACTGTTCCTCCCTCACCCACACCAGCCATTATGCTAATTGAAGGGCAGCGGAATAAAAACATGGAGGGGGGAGAGTGGAAGCCATTTACTACCTTGTTAATTTTGTCCTTAACTCCAGAAACAAGCACTTTGGTGCTGCGTGGTACTTTGGTGTTGGTAAGAAGGATTCTCAGAACTGGGACCCTGGGGATCAAATAAACCCAATGAAACAATCAGAAACGCTCATTAAAATTCTGATGTTTTTAAAACATATTGGCGCCCCAGGACTCAAACTTAATAAAACTCAAACTTTAATAAAACCATACACATACGTACTGTGTCAATGTGATTATATAGAACAAACTGGATGAATAAAATTAAGGGTTTTTACCTGTTAAGTGGAGTTATTTTCCCTGCGTGGTATCTTAAGAAGCCGCCTGTTACAAAACAAGCAGATAAAGTCGTTTAGTGCAATAAACGTCAAACAAACGGAAGCATGAGCGGCGGTCAGAGGCGGAGGGTCGTACCCCATGTGCCCACAGCGTTATCCACCCCTGAGGGGTTACCGTGGATGATCTTCTCGCCCAGAAACGCCCACCTGTTAATCAGATCCATCTCCTCTTCACTCCACCTGAGGAGTTTATTTATCGTAATATGGTTAACAAGATAAAACGAGAACGACTGGAAGCAGGAAAAGGGGAGAAAAATGAGGAAAACTACATTTACAAGCCCAGGAGGAAAAGATACAGAAATCAGAATAAGGCTAAACAAGGTGGAGTCAATCTGTCTGGAGTCCAAAACCAAAACCTGTTTATATTACGAGTGTAAACTGGATTAAGCTACTGCGAGGCTAACAATGGTGCCAATATTTACTTCCTGTAGCTCTACTGGTAGAGTTCAGTGCTAGCAACACGTGTCGACACTAGCAACACCAAAGTTCCCAATAAACATAAATATTGTGTAAATGTATGTCTTAAATGCACACTTGAAAAGTGGCTTTTTAATAAAAGGGTCAGTAAAATGCATTAAAATCAACAGATATACATGTCAGCCTAATAAATATGCAGCATATATGTAAACATATAAATAATGCACATGCTAAATATCTTACTGTGTAACTTTACCATGAATAAAACATGTAGCAATTAAATGAATAATATCACATTCTAACTACATCTACAATCACAACAGTTCATTGTAACTGATTAAACGTCACCTGGCTGACGGCTGCTGGGCTGTGAGAGGACAGGATATCATTCCTCTGGAACACAGCAGAGCAGCTGACAGGCACACAGTAAAAGCAGCGCTGGACCCTAAACCGGCTCCTGTTGGCAGTTCTGACCACACAGACACTGTGACACTGGCCATAGACCTGAGAACACAGAACCATGTTAGAACTGTGTGGATCACGTGAGTGCAGATACACTGAGATACAGTCCTTACTCTGCCTCCGAGTGAACAGACAGGTACATGTACAGAAAGGCCAGCACAGCCATGCTCCTGGTGTCAGTGGATCCGTCTGCAATGCCAGTGAAAACACGAAGCCTCCTCAGAAGATCTGCATCAAGTTCCTCCATCAGGTCTCCATCCTCTGCTGGACCAAACAACAGTCAAAGAAGCTCCTATTATTACAACTTATAAACAAGTTTATCCACCCATAAAAACATTCAAGATCATTTCATATAACACCCTCTCACCACTACAAACCCTGCAGTGATTTTCTTTGTTTTAAAGGATGTGCAAACATATAAGATACGTTTTAAAGTCAAAAACATTAGTGGCTTTAAGATTAATACAAAATAACATCCCAGCAAACAATTTAAGGTTGTAGAAAGTGTCATTAAGTTTCATTTTATTATTCATTTTCATTTAGTAAAACAGTAAAACATTATAAACATTTTTCTGAAAACCATCCGCTTGGTTATATTTAATCTTTCTCATCCTGTAACTTTTTAATACTTTTCTGCTCAGTACTACGAGTAACAGTTTCAGTGTTTATGATAAATACCATTAAAAGGTTCTGGAGTTATTGAATATTGACCTTGAGAAGCGGACAGAAGGGGCTGCAGCGCAGTTTTTTCCCAGCACATGAACGTGTGGATGTTGGGAAGATTGACGCAGACTTTAGCGGAGCACGTGGACTGCAGACGCACGTATGTCCGCAGGTTCAGACTGACAGCCAGAGCAACCTGTGTGCATATAAACCTTCACATCTGCACTTATCCTCACTGCAACAGGTGAATAATAATTATGAGTTATTAATAATAATAATTATTGTTATTATTGGTGTTATTATTACTTATAAATAACAATGATTTGTTGAGCACCTTTCATGCACATGCGAAGCAGCGCAAAACCTTCACATTCAGCATTAAAACAAACAGTGACAATAAGATATGAATATGAACGATGCTCAGAAACGCATTATGAATGATGATGATGATGATGATGATGATGATGGTGAGATGTTTACCTTTCCGTGCACCACAGCATGTTCACCGTGAAGAATCGCTTTACCTGGTGCTGACACGAAGAATTCCCTGTTTTGCATCCTGAATATTTGGCAGCACAACAAACTTCCAAGATTAGCAAGTTGAGTTTGTTTACAAACGTATGGACAGCAACCTGGGACTGACTTTCTATGGGCTTGTTTTACAGCGAAATTAAGCCCCGTATTTGCTCCCTGTGTGCATTTATAATAAATGTATATTTTGAACGAGACACCTGCGCATAACGCGTCTGTCTGGTGAAGTTTGGGAGTCAAAACACCTGCGTTGCTTACAGAGGAGGTTTCGCTCATTGAAACGCATGTGAGCGCTCGCACGCCTGTCTTAACCAATCAGGATGAAGCTCGCTTATCGCGGTCTCTCGAATGGCCAATCAGAATAAAGTTGTTTTAGGCACCGATTCTCAAAGCACCAATCAGAGTGTGCGCCACCCTCGCGTCATGGGTTGTGCGATGTCTACCGGTAGCAGAAGCGGCCAAAAAGGTCAATTGTAAACACAGAAACGCGTTTTCAATGGCGTCGCTTGTGTTCGGGCCTGTTCGGCTTCACTGTGTTTTTCGTTTGGCGACACCAGCGAGATTAAAACAGACACGGTCTGTGTGTTGCGATGCAAGAAGGTAAAACGTCTAATTTTGCAATCTGCCGTCTCAGTGCATCAGTTAGATATGCCTTAATGTCTTAAGACGTGGTGTCTCTGTCTCAAGGTACGTCAGCACGTCTCAAGATAAAAGAACCCCGAAGATATACACAAAAACTGGAGATAAAGGTTATTTGCACAGCTTATATGATATTGTGTGTATGACTGCGAATAACACAGCATAACGTTATATCGTCTCATAACATCTTCAGGTCTCTCCAGCACGTTCACAGGGGAGCGGAGACCGAAAGATGATGATATATTTGATGCTTTGGGCACAACAGATGAATTGTCATGTGCTATAGGGTAACAGACAGCTGCCACGTGCACAAATACAACATGCTGTGCCATGAGTTTCTGCATAACGTTAAATAAAGGTTTTCTACAGGTTAGCCAGGGAATTTTGCCAGGACAAAGGCCATTCATTCACAGATCAACTGGAGAAGGTTAGTCTCTGTCTGATTATCTGTCAGACACAAAAACAAATGCATGGTTTAAACTGAGTTTGTCCTTCACACAGATCCAGTGTGTTCTGCAGGATGTGGGGTCAAACATCGCAACCCCCCTGTCTTCAGCTAGAGACGGTCACATCAGTAAGTAACAACATTTAGAAACATTTAACATCACAATGCGTTTCTATTAAATACATGAGGTTTACTGCATTGTTTTACTTTTAAACAGAGAAGACAAAGTTCAGCTCCCAGTCTGTGGCTGAACTGGAGAGATGGATTGATTCTTGCACAGATGAACTGCCGCCACTCACCAACTTTATACTTCCTGTATGTTTAATAACACCTAATATTCCAGGTGACAATCTGTGGCAAGAATCTGTAATATAAACTCATGACATTAACAATTGAACCATAACCAGTAAAATGTGATTAATATTGATCAATTTATTTGTGCCTATAGCTCAACTAGTAAAGCTTTGCATTAGTCCAAAGGCCATGTTTTTGATTTCCAGAGAACACATCTGATTTAAATACGCTGTTGCTTTAAAAGCTTCTGCCTGGTGAATAAATGTAAATGTTAATCTGTCACTTTAATCTGATGTTTGCAGTCGGGAGGTAAAAGCAGTTCAGCTTTACATGTGGCCAGAGCCGTGTGCCGGCGGGCAGAGCGCTGGTCAGTACCACACACACATTCCTGATTTATTCAACAGAGCTGTGAACATTCAGGACAGATTCTCAGTGTGACATAAAGTCAAAGCTCTTCTGTTATTGGCTGCAGTGTGGCACCTATCGTCCGTTCTGGAGAATCAGACCCTGAAGTTGGCAGATATCTGAACCGGTATTCGCCTGATATTTCTCATCTATCGCTTGTGTCTGTAGCGTCTTATTTGTGTTTAAAATAATGTTGTTTTTGGTTCCACAGATTGAGTGACTACTTGTTCACCATGGCTAGATATGCAGCAATGAAGGAGGGCAACACAGAAAGGGTTTACAAACGACCCGAATAGAGCTGGAGGCTACAGTCTCCACCTACAGTCTGAACCATGATCCTGGATCCATAAATTATACACTGTATATTTCAGATCTGGAACATTAAACATTAAAGTTGTTTACATGTTACTGTAAATTTTAATGTAAAGAGTGTTTTACATAATGTTTGTGAGATATTAAATGTTTATGTGTTGAAACCACACATCTGATCTGATGTATTATTATTATATATTATTAATGGTTGAAAATGTTTTTAAAAGTTTGTTGTCTTTTGGAAAGCTCGCTGAAATCCCCCTAATCTTAAACACATCATTTATAAAGATACACATTTATATACTTAACATGTTTTCTTAAGGTCATAGTATCCTAAGCAGGGCTTTGAACGAGACACAGCTTGAACATCTTAGCAGGTTAAGGTGTCCTTAACCTCAGGTTCTGACAGGGAGCTACACACACTGAGCTTGACAAACTGAGAATATTATATAAACAGATTTACCTGAAACACTCGCTCACTGTACATTACAGACAGAAGCATTTACAATCACAATCCTTTCAGTGGATGGAAAGCTCCTCTCATCTGCAAAATATCTTACAATGCCCCAACATGCCCTTTAATCATTTCTGCCAGAGTGTAGAAAGAATAAAAGACAAAACACACAATTTATGTTGTTTAGTAAGTTTTTAGATTTGGATATTTAAATGTTTACATGGTTGATCGACAATTAAGTTTACATTTTACAGAGGAAATATTACTGTACACATGGATAACTTTACAACGACATTGCTTTTGTAATACACCGTATATAACAACCTGCAGTTCACATAGTGCAACCAAATTCAAGACACTTCTTTCTCAGGCAAAGAAATAAAGATGCTTGGATGCTTTAAAGGTTGTTGCATCCCTCTCCAAAGATCATCACATGAAGAGGGAGGGCGAGCGAGACTCTGTGACATCATGAAATTCAGGTGTGACATCACCATGTCAGGAGTGACATCATACACTCTTGACGTAGCCCATAAACACTTAAATGTGAAAGTTTTTGCATTTACAGCCTAAAACCTTCCTCACCTACTCATCCATCAATCAGATGCTTAAACATCTTCAAGGACATGTTAATGACAGTTCATTAAATACCAAACTTTGCAATGGGACACAGTCAAAGCCCCTGTGCTCTGAGGATAGTACATTTACAACTTAAAGGCAGGGCAGGGCAGGCGGTCTTTTACAAAAAAACATTTAGTTATGCTGGTTGAAGGTTTTTTACATCCTGATCACTAAGTGGTCTAAATACATTTATATATTTCTGTATCCATTCATAATGTCCTACATGCCTGTCAGACTACGTATTTGCATACCTCTGCATATCTGTATTGGAGGAGGTGTGGCTTTGGAGAGTGTTTGAATAAAAGGCGGGATCTTATGCTTTTGCTATTGCTAGCCCTTCTGAAATTGCCTACCACACCTTTAAAGGGACAATTCACCCAAAAATCAAAATTCTAAGTTATAACTGGACAGATAATATTTGTGGGAGCATCGTATAATATTGCATATAGCACATACAAAACGTACAGGGCTTGCATACAATAATCATTCTGTAACAACGAGCTGTTCACCTCATGAAGAGAACAGAAAACATGTGATGGATGAATCTCTTCAAGAAATGTTCTGGTCATATTTAACCCAAAAATCATAAGAAGAAAATTGATAAACATGTTTTACATGAAGAAAAAGTAGCTTATTTTAGGACCTTTATTGTAATTTTGACATTTATTTATAAAAATCATGAAGCACAATTCAATTGTTTAAATCAAACTGATACAGTAAATACTAACACAATATATTACAGCTTTTCACATTTATGAACCTGTAACAAAGATACTGTCACAATATAATGGTCCTAAAAATAAGCTTTTTTTGTATCCAAAAACTATTTGAAATGTAGGGTTGAAATATTTCCAAGACATTTCTTGAAAGCATCAGCGACTGAGAGTCCTGGAGAAAGATGGAAAGAACAAGAGAGAAAGTTTCTAAATCAATACAAACATCACAGATTTCATCCAGTGACATCATGCAAAGGGAAAGACCCTGAAAGAACGTTTTTTTTGTTCATTCTTTGAGAAAACGTCTCCAGCCAGACTGAGAGCTAGTCATCCTCGTTGTATGGCTTAATTCCAGGAGAACAGACTGAATGATGACCAGAGACTGACTGGAAGATGACAGGGAACGTTTCAGCGTGATAATGGGACATGATAAACTCACCCTCACAGCTGGTATAAATCAGATTCCTGTGCAGCGGTTTAGTCTGTGTCCTGTCCATTTTACCTTTCAATTCTTCAATGAAAAAGCCCAAGAAAAGGAAATGAATTTAAAGTAACGGAAGCATGACTTCAGTGTCTGTTAGTATGTCAAAGAGACAAAATTAAAATGGTTTTACTTTTGTTCCTGAACAAATACTGAATTTAAAACAACATTAAATATACAGAAGAAAACTTCACCCTGACTGGGCAGCTGTGGCTGC
>JBAJNP010004687.1:0-32362 GCA_036877545.1 Yasuhikotakia modesta | reverse complement strand
AAATATAAAACTGACTTAAGGCAAGAAACCAACTGAAGAAAATTCAGCCATCAGTGATTTTTGATATTGACCATTGTGTTTGGGGAAATGTTCTCAATTGTCTTAATGTCGACAAGAACATATTTAGTTCCAACTTTTTGATGTCTCTAGTTGTTTCCCTTAGTTGAAGAATCTGATATCTTTCTAATCTACTTAGAGTTTTTGGCAGGCGAGGGAAATAGAATCCATCCTTTCATCAGCTCACTCATTCATGTTTTTGTGCTGATTTGCGGCTGATTTTTGGTAGACGTCTGCACAACATCTGTTTCTGCAAGCGTTTATTTCTGCAGCGATTTCAGCTGACAGCGCAGACAAAATGCCAAACATTTCTTTTCATTACCTGCTACCCTCTCTGTTTCCCTCTTGCTCTGAAGGAACATGATTGTGTTCTGAAGTTAAATATGGAGAGCATTGATTGTTTTGGATGGTGAAACATCCGAATTAGATTATTGACTTTAGTAAAAGGGAAAAAGTATTGTACTGCTGTTTCTGGCAAATACAAGTGAATCAGACATTGAGCCAAAAGGCTCTGTGTATGATTTTTGCTAGCTTTGTCACTTACTGTCAGACTCTGCCTGCACAAAAAGTGGGGTGTTGATTTATGATTTTGATGTTTTCTGCAGTACTACACCTAAATAATTGATTAATTGTGATCATGTAGTTTGTAATTACAATGACAGGGATTTGATTAAAATCAATCAAGCAGAGTAATGTCATTTCAAGCAAAAAAGAACCTCCAAGAATGGGTTGCAAAAATGGGTGAACAGATATTAATTTAGGCTATGTATACATTTCATGGAGAAATATTAACAGTGGACTGTAAAGAGTCTATATTGGATTCCATTGAAATAAAAAAAACAAACCCGAGAGACAATTTTCTTCTGAGGAAATAGGTCACAGATTCAATTACAGTCACTGAAGCGTGCACACAATCTATCATGCCAAATTAAGTGCATTTTAGCAACCTACTTTTCTCTCTGAATTTTATAGACACATTCACTCTAGTCAAGATTCCACAAAAATAAATTACTGGCTTTCTTCTTTCCTATAATTTATAGCTGTTTTAAATGGTATGCACACTAGTGAATTATTTTCTTCCCAGGAAAAAAAACAGTTAAACAGACTTCAGCGTGTATCTTTTTTAAGAAGGAAAAACACTTTACCATCTCTTGATTCTCATTATAAGTTTTAAAATTGCTTTAACACTGCTGCCACTATATCAGAGTTCTGAGGAGAGAGAGACTGAATAAAATGTAAAGCAATATAAGGAGTGTACAACTTTAAACAGACCTGAATGTACAAGCATGTACATTGTGTGGATAAGTAACCTAAATATGGATTAAATTAACACTAGAATGATAGCATTAAAATTGAATATGTAATTTAAATAGGTTACAGAAGCAAAACTTACCACAAAGGACAGCCAAAGGGAAAATCAGGGTCTTTATAATATGATTGAAATGATTGAATGAAAGTCATTCCCATTGGCTGCCTGTCATTACCTGTGTTGCTATGCATGCTTGAAGAGTTTCCTTTACATCAGGGCTCATGAGAGGCCAATTCCTATATTGTATTTCCTGATGGCTGATAGTACAGATTCCATTTTCCATGCTGGGGAAAACTAGAACCACGCACCATCTTGTCATCTAATCTCATCCTGTTACCTTTTTCATTTCCCTGTGTATTCACTCAAATAGTCAGCTGCCATGGACATTACTAACACTGACCATCTCTAGAGGCCTTAGTCTTTGACACCCCTCACCCTCACAAGTCCATTTTTCATTAAAAGTGAACACACACCAAAGGTGAAGATTGACTGGGAAATGTTGTAGGAACTACTTTTAAAATTAACTCTTATTATACAAGGTTGTGTTTGATCTTGAGCTTGTATAGGCTTCATATTCAGTAGCGGAGAAAGCTCTATAAAGAAGTCTTCAATAATTCATGACACCAGATTTAGATTTGTGCCTCGCTCCTCCAAAACTGCAAAATTCCACACTACATTACTTTGTGGAATTGGCATGGGTCTGCTATTTAAGCTTTGAGCTACACTTCTGCAAGTTTCATCTTGCTTCTTGTTCTTTTAAAAATAATTTTCTACTGGTATATGTACTCTTGTTGGTTTAATTAAAATGTAGAACATGCAGGAATTTCACATGAATTTAATTTGAACATAATGAGCCTTTGCAAATGTTTGTTTGCAAACCTCAGTGGGTTAATGGCTATATAATCCAGTTATACACCCGTATGCTGAATCATATCTGATTACAGACTGTTACTTTTGTGTTATTCTAATGTTAAGCACAGATGACATGAAATATGGACTTATGTGCAGTTTTGTCCTCTATTGGTGTACATTAAGGTCTGTTTGGCTTGTCCTAGTTACATTTTAATAGGACAGACATGACTGACAAATGGAGAAGAGCCGTCTGAGTGCTTTAAACACTAATGCAATGCAAATGGAGCAACATAATGTGCTGCGAGTGGCATCTTTTTGCATTTGCATCATGTTTTATTGCAATCGCATGCAAATGTTAAACATGGGTAATAGATTATACTGTTATTTAATTTGTACATCAGATAACTTGAAATGTGATAATAAATTGCTTATTCTGTTTTAACTTTTAGAATGTTGTGCTTGTCAGACACAAGTGACTAATTCACAACAAATAAGACAGTATGTGGTGCTGTTGTTTATCTATAAACAAGGATGAATTGCCTTTTTCAATCTCAATTTTTGCTAAATAGTCTAATAGTTAAACATTTATTTGCAGCACTTGAAAAATGAAAAGCAGATTGTGGCGTAAGTGAAAGCTGGATAAGCAATACCAGTCATTGCTGTTGGTAAATGAGACCACAGCACTATTACTGTGGCTATAGCTCTGCTCAGTAGAAGTGAGGGGCTTACAGTGGAGAACATAAGATGGATCATAGAATACTAGTGTTCCTGACTTCTACAGTGTGTCTCACTAAATGCTTTATTAACACGTCATAATAAGCTTTGAGTCATTAACGTTAACTGCATAAGACATCATGAATTAACAATGACATTGTTTTAACATTAAATTGACACAATTAATAAACAGTTTTAACATGTTTTTATTAATCTATGTTTGTTAATTGTTAAATATACTGTTATTGTTGATAATTCTTGTTTGTTTAAAATACAAAAATGAATGTTAATATACCTTTACAACTATAAAAATTGTTTTACTAAGGTATGCAAAAATGAGCATTAACCAAGATGACTAACATGCAAAATGTAAAAATAGTTTTTCATTTTAGCTTGTGTATTAACTAATGTTGTTTTATTGTGATGTCTATAATTATACAGGTTTATTTATTTATATAAAAACGCTAATAGTTGTGTGCTTGTATGCAAGGTCAGTTCCGTACAAAAACAAATTAACCACACCTCACTTCAGATTATGTTAATGTGACCATGTTCCACATTAGAGAATTAGTGAGTGTGTGTGCGCCTGTTTGCATGTATGCACATGTATGTACTTTGTGCACGTAAGTGTGATCTCACTGGCACCAATTATAAAGGCTGAGTTTCAATGTACTCTGTGCATGTAAATGTGATATCACAGCCTTTATAATTGGTGTATGTGCACAAATACAATCTTTGTACTGAGGTCGTACACAGGCAGATTACACTCCTCACTAATTGACCCTTGAAAACACAGTTAACATGGTAATGCTGGTCATTGTAGGTCACGTGGGTGATGACAGTACATTTGACTTCTGCCTTTAAGCATTTCTTTGCCTTTGTGTGTCATACCACGTAATTATCCATATTAGAGCAGCCAACTCTATGATGTGATCATTATACAGTCCAGCTTATAATCAAACACTCTCTGCTTTTCACTGGATCATGTTGGCTAGGCTGCAGTGGTCCATGTGATGAGGGTCAATATAAGGCAGTTTTTAATTGAAACACTGAATATACTGTCACACAAGCTTAATATACACCTTCCCCTCACCCTGACACACACACACAACCCCTTCCCTCAACTCCTCTTTAACACACACACTCACGCGCATACACCTCTTTACTGGTTCAATGAACATTGGGGTCATGTGTAGGTTACAATTAGTTTACCACAGACTAAAGACAAGAACCTGCAAACACGTAATTGTGTACATAACCCTATAGCCTATCTGGACAAAGTTCTGCCTGTTGTTTGTTTGTAAATCTGTGTTGAGGTGTTAGTTGATGTGACTGTTGGCTGTACTGAGGCTTTACTCTGGTGTGTTGAGATTCTTGTTGTGGTACTGATCATCACAGTGGAGTGGTGCCCACTTTGTTTTATCTCTCACTATGTGACGAGGCTATAGGGCCAAACATTAAATGCATTTATTATCTTCACAGCCAATAAGAGTTGCTCCTTCTGTTATGTTGGGTTTTATGAAATTAAAGGACAACTGTATGCATGTGTGCACATTTGTCAATCTTTGTTAAGCTGTGTTGTGCTATTCCAGGCATAACAAGATTCTTGTTAAAGATCTGTGTCTTCTGAGACATGTACAGTTATGTGTGGCTTTCCAGCAATGTTCATGAATGCATGAATAAATAAACTAAGTGTAATTTCATTACTTAGTGAAGATTTTTGCAGTAATATTCTGGAGCTAAATGTTCATTTTTCTGAAACCCAGAGGGGAATTATTAGAAAGTTTTGTTCTAAATGCATTTCCCATCTGTGAAATGCCAAGCAAATTAATTCTAATGCCTCTGATTTGAGGCAGTCATACCCTTTATTATAGCCATCAAAAACCAATGAGCTATTGCAAATATTTTATTGGAAAATTTAATGAAGCTGTGTCTCTCTGAAATTGTGTTGCAAAGTTGACTCTTCGATTGATTACACTGGAAAAGCAATCGAAAAATTACTCTGTATCCTTGAGTTTTTACTTAAATGAGTTTGCTTGATAGCCTCAGGTAAATGGTCCATAGAGAAAGGCCATAAAAATGAACATGCATAAATATGTGTTTAACAACTGATACCAAATTCACTGTCTCTTTTTTTTGTTTTTGTTTGTTATGTATTTGGGTCATGTTTTAGGTTTGTGCCGATAAATCTTTCCAATAATATTTGCTTGTTGTAAGGCAGGTCACCGTCTTGTTTTGCAGATGTTTTTTTCAGAAAGTAGATGATCAACAATAAAATTAGATTAAATATCAGGCACACACGAAACAAACTCACTTTTCATTTATTTAAATACACTTGAAACAAACAAACCATTAAAAATCTAACTCTAATCCTGCATCTAGCGTAAACATGCCTCATATGATGTCTTATCATTTTTCCTCTTTCAGCAAATAAAGTAATCAGTCTGTCTGTTGTTGGCACAGTTATGTACTAACAATTAATTATCATGCCATCCTATTTCCCAGCACGGGATTGTGATTAGAATAATGATGTTTGCTGTTTGAATGAGGACATCAGCCAAATGACTATAGGCTGTGGCCTCACTGCCCTGTATGCTGCAACAGTGCCATCTAGAGCAACTAGCCTTTAAAGACACAAAATGGCTTCATCTAAGGTATTAATTTGTTTTGTGCGCATGCATAATTTTTCTCCTGTCGATGAATTATGCATGAAAATTGTAGCAAAGGGTTTAATTAAGATCTGATACCAAGATATATTTTACTATGTAAGCAGTTTACTCAATCCATGTTTTCATGTTTTTATCGGATCATGTTTAATATGCATTTGCCCTCAGAGGATAGTTACATAAGTTATACTTTTTTGCATTACAGATTGGTATTGGTATGTTAAATGCAGTGTTCCTGATCTGTGTGTTAGTTTAAAAGAAAACATATCCTTTGGGTACAGCTGTTCTTGATTAAACCAGATTAAAACTCTCCTCAAGAGTCCCAACTTTCTGACTGTATTGTCAAATGCATTTGTATCATAGCTTTGTGTAATGGGAATGCAAATTATAAATATTGTAAATATCATTGCATAGTTGTCAATCATACCATATTCTCGAAGCATCAATACACACAACAGAAACACTGTCACTAAGGAATAAAAAATCTGTAATTATAACACACTACAAATATATATGACAGCTTGCAGCTTATATAATATATGTGTTTCAGGTCGTCAACTTTCGTTGTGTTATATCGTTGTGTTATATCTACGTAAATACTTAGTAGCTTGTATCATTGGGAAAATACTGATTAAGAGCTCCATCCAGTGGTCATCTTAGGTATTAAAGTAATTTATTGTAGGCAGTTTTTATTGATGTTTTTGTTTTTGCCAATGCCTGTTCACAACCTATGAAACAGTTTTATATGCATGGTTAATATGCAAGTGAGGCCTTCGTTGCTAATCACAGCCTTATAAATGTATTTTATATACACTTTACATAGATTGTCCTAAAAATGTCTGTGTATCTATATATATTTTATATTATTTTAGTGCTACAGTGTTTGAACCGTTTGTTTAATTTATTTCTTTGGATAACTTTTGGTCCCACAGAGCTCCAGCATGTTGTTTACAACAAATAATGGCAAATCAAAGTCAGTGCTTCCCATGCGGTACATTAATATTTAAACATGATTGCAATCAAGTTGTGTTACTAGCAGTCAATGAGCTTTTAGAAGTCCAATTAAAGTGAGGTTAGATGTTTTTGCTTTTATTGTGTAGTTTAACAAACCAAACAACTCAGTATAAGACAACAGTATCTTAAATACTGACATTTATTACAATTGCAAAAGTACACAAGTGAATTCTTGGGTGAAAAGAATCCAGAGAATACAAACTTTACTCTGCTGTGTTTGTATTCCAGCATATAACCACACAGGCTCATACACTCAAGTGTGTTTATGACAAAAGTACAGGCCTGAGCAAAACTCAGTTTTGCTCACATCAACAAACCCCACAATCAGTTAAAAAAGCCAAGCAAATCCACTAATCCTGAATCCTTCCATGAAAATGCTTAAATGTTGACCTGAGGGAGACAGATTGCCAATGTTTGCATTTCAAATCTTCTTTCTCATGAGGCCTGTCAATTACTAGACATGGAAAGCAGTCTGAAACTAATGAGAGACTGAGAGAGCTTTCTCCAGCCTCACACTTCAAACTAAGTGCATTGGGATAGTAGGATTATTCATGTTTTAATTGGCAAGAGATTAATTAAAAGTGTTTATCACTAGGAAGAATAGGTTTTGTTTCTTGAGCATGTTTTAACCTTACTGGCTGCATTTATTATATAGACCATAAGCAAGTTTGAATAACCTAAAATCAACAATTTTAATTCTTTAATTAAAAAATGACATACTGATGATGTTATACTGTAACCACCCAGAGTAGTTTTTGTTCCATATTCAAGCTAATTTAGCTATTGAAACAAAATGAATGAATAGGTAGTGACATTTTATTTGGCCAATATGTTGAAGTGTGTGTTGTTTTAATGTGTTCCTAGTTCAATTATGTCAATTATGCAATTGTTTTAAATTGCATTTACACATAATGTGCAAAAGGTTTATGTAAATTAATAGTTGTTAAATTTGTGTTATTCATCTGTTACACATTATTATATACTGTGTATTATCTATTTGCTTATTATTAATCTATCAGTGTTTTACAGGTGTGGTCTATTTATTGATTGATTGATTACATTTTGTAAAATTAGTTCAAGCTTTGTTAGTGCTACAGTATTGCAGTATTTTTTTTTTCCTTTATCTTTTTTAATTTACATAGTTCATGTGTTGGTCATCCTGTCATGAATGAATGAGGCATTTTCTGTGAGAAATTGATGTGAGAGTAGAGAGTAAGTTTATTATAGGTCTTTAGGTTTATATTTACTCTGTGAAAAAGTTCAAGTGTTGACTTTATCATTACTGTTTAAAGTAAGAAAGTGCAGTAGCTGTGTACCTGATAGTCTTATATTTCACCAAATAAAACATTGATGCAGCCTCTAAAGGTGTCATCCTTCTTACCAGCCAATTCTCAGACAATAGCACTTTGTGGGTAATTTGTTTCAGACAAGATTTATGGCATTGTAAATATTTAAAATCAAATTTGGCAAAAAGACAGAGATGAATGTCATACCCTGGGGTGTTGTGGAAGCCTCTCTCTCTCTCTCTCTCTCTCTCTCTCTCTCTCTCTCTCCCTCTCCCTCCCTTTCTTTCGCGCGCTTGCTGCATTCTGTCCAGCCACCCGTGCTGTAATATTTCCAGATTTTCTCATGGTGAAACAATGTGTTACACTTGATTGCCTCTAGGTGGCAGCACAGCCTCAGCACTGATTCAGATGCGCTTTGTACCGGCATATGCAGACGAAACAGGGAAGACGTCCAAACTCTCAGTGTGTTTATGTGTGCAAGTGTGAGAATGCTACCACACTTTAACAACATTGTTGCTGTTTGTGTTGGACGATACACTGAGTGAAACTAGTAAACATGTCATTCGGTCGATTAATTCAGCCTCTTTGATGTGCAGACACAGCAACTGTTACCTGACAAAAAGAGCAACATAGAAAAACACTACTTAAGTAAATATATATGGACTGAATTAAGTACACTGGAAGGTGTTTGAAGTGTTTTTTTCGGTAGCCATTGCTTTTAACAAATTTAACCATCAAGATTTCTAGGCTATCCAGTTCTTTTTAAAAAGTCTAGCCTCACTATTTAGATATTGCTGATTTACAAGCCAGACTGACATAAACCAGCCTGGACCATTTTATACTGGTCTATGCTTGGTGATCAGGTAAATAACCCAAAACCACAATCTGATAACGTGTAGCGTGACATAATACTGGAGGAATGGTAATATTAAGACCAGACACTGGCTTACTGGCAGCTAGATGTTTTAAAATCTGTTGTGTTTGATGTATAGCCACAGAAATGCTTCCTCATCTATCTCAGGCCAATAGTAAATGTTGAATTTTGGGGCTTGCCCCCTGGCCTGCAGTGATGGATGATCTGGGTGGAGATGGAGGATAATGGTAGTGTATGAGTAATGTGCATGAGAGGCTGAGTGCACTGTAAGCCTGTGCTACTCTTGGTGACCACCACACATACACACCTATAGAGACTGAACAGAAGGTGGTCTTGTATTAAAAGTAAAACAACTCCTCTATGTTATAAATCAATGTAACGCTGTCTCTCTCTCTTTCTCTGTGTGTGTGTGTGTGTATTTTCTTAATGAAAGTTGCGTGTGTTTAGTGATGAAGAATGAACCAAGCAGGAATGAAGTCCTGCTTCATTTTTTTGTGTGATTAAAAATATGAGTGTGTAACTCAAAGAGCATGTGTAGTAGTGATACGGTTACTGTAATAAGGTATATGAAAATAGAAGGAAAATATAAAAACTAGCATTTTCAGGTACAGTAACTGTTTCCACCTTGAAACAAATATAGATGTATTATTAATTACTAACTAATACTGCATGTTTAATTAATAACTGAAGGAGTACTAACTAATATCTAACATAAACTCATATAATATATAGCTACTAAATAATTTATTAACAACAAAAAACTATTTGAATATAGCAGTTAGTTTCTTCTCAGTCTGACATACTGGACATTAAAAACATGGCGACTGCTTCCATCTCATCTCAAGAACTTTGCCACAGGGGGGAGCCGTGCTGTAGATAATTTTCTACTTATTCACCTCGTTCAAAGATTATTTAAAAAAAAAAAGAGCAACTCGGGCAAGATTAAATGGTTCCATGATGTGTTAGGCATTTGGTAAACAACAGTGTAAAGGAGGGGATGGCACGTGTTTGACTCCCGGAGAGTGGGCACACTGTACTGGGGACCAGGCTTGGCTCTGCCCCCTGTAATTAAACCCAGCCCTGAAGCTCTAGTAGGGCCATGTTGGAGACATTAAGGCGTATGACGTGGTAATCAAATTGCATAAGGCCTTGTGATTAAAAGTGTCTCTGTGTGTCTTTAAATGTTCCTTGGTTTGAGCCTGCCGAAATATGTGGACTGTATATAGTGTATACTAAAAAATCCAAGTGACTGATTAAAGGAACAAGTATATTTTAAAGGTGCACTTAGCACTTGATTTGTATTCCACTGGCTGATATGGCAGATGTGTTGAACTCGTTTTGACACCTAGAAATGTGGATGCAGCATCATGTGACTGATTGTGAGATTGTGTTAGCAGCATTCCAAAGTCTGTATGCACTGTAAGTCACTTTAGTTAAAAGTATTTGCCAAATACATAAATGTAAAAGTAAAGATGAGTTCTTGGCTGGTTGTGATTTCAACATCTTGAGGCCAGCTGTGTAGTGTGTAACATAAAACCACTTAAGTATTTACAGGATAAAAAAAAATGAGGTTAGACATTTTTTTTTGTTTATTTATATGTTTAAGGACCACCTACGTTTATGAATGTGTATTACTATGATTTTTTTTAATTTGTAAAAAAGTTTTGTAAAATGTTTAAATGAAATTTAGATAAGGCAGTAGTGATGGCATATCATTAAAATGTTAATGTCATGAAAACCATTTACCCCTTTCTAAATCAGACAAATTTGAAGACAAATTCTCTTTCTCCTCCGAGAGAATGTTTTTCAACATTCAGATGATCAGGATTGTATTAATATATGCAGCCAAATTTAACTAAATTGTTTGTCACATAATTTAGTATTTTGACCCTAAAGCAAAATAAATTCAGCAAGCACTTTGGATGTTTGTTTGATAAATGATAACATTTAACATGATGCGTTTGTTTTGACATATCTCAGGCAGCGTGACTCTTGGCCTCTCAGGCCAAGAGTCACTTGACTAAGAACATGCAGTAACTCAGACACACACGCACTCTCTCATGACTGTTTGTGTGTGATGCAGCTATCCTTCTTCTGCAGATAAAATCAAAAATCAGCACACACACATTTACCCAGACGACCTCGTCTTTGAGACAAGAATGCTTTATTAAAGCAGTTTGTGACACAGGACACAGGAAATGGATGCCAGACATGATAGTTCCCTAACCTTGTCTTGACCTCTGCACTGGCCTCTGTGTCTATGAGTGAGTCCATGTTTTTTTTACTAATGTTTTAATGCCTTAATGATTTTTAATAGCCTAAAGTGTATAGAGAGTCACTAGAACAAAATACAATGTTTATTGTGTATATATAAACAAAGCAGGATTTGATCAACATTTACCTTTTTTGTTTTTGCAGACTGTACTAGCATACAGCCAGAGAAAAACAGGAGAAATACTTGAAGACTCTAAAGTTCTTTTCATTGACCACTTTGAAACCAAATAGAAAATAATATGGTGATGTAATGGTTGTAATGGGAATGAATTTGCTTTAATGTCCTTTATGCGAATGAGCTGTTTTATTACATGTGAGTGGCTGATGAGCAGGCTGCAGTCTTACAGTCTCCAGCTGGGGACGAGAGGTCAGGACAGTCCCTATGTGCACCACTTTATGAGTTGAGTGCAGAATGAAAAGATTTACTTGATTTCCTTCTTAAACACACCGTATCAATGCATGTGCTGTTTTTCAGTCCTCTGTGAATATCTTAAGGTTTTATATTAACAATGCTGAGCATGAACATGGCAGAAAAAGGAGGGCAGAGAAAAAAGATGTGGAGAAAAAGAAAGGAAAAAGGTGAACGAGAAATAGAGGGAGGAGAAGAAGGGCTTTTAAAGCTCTTTCTCACATCTCTTCTCTTATCTTAATAAGTAATGAGACTGCCATTGGCTGACAATGAAGTATTCTGAGAATAGTTGTAATGTATGGATGTGAATAGAGCGGCCTGGCAGTGATATATAGAGCAAACAGGGATGGAAACAAGTGAGATATTAATGACCCGTTTCCCTGCCAGTTAATGTGGGAGTTACCTGATTACTGTGTGGGAGGGGGAGGGGCTAGTGGTGGGAGGGTCATGGATGGCTGGAAGGTGAGATTGAAAAGTTTAGAGAGCAGAGGTTCCGTGTGTCGTGTGTATACACACATGGATACCTGATCCGCACCCACCCCACTCAGTTTAGCCCGCTTTACCATGCTCCATATAAAACCTGGCATGAAACAATATACTAACATTACCTGCAATTAGCACGAGCTGTTCATCATTATGTGTGCGGTAAAACTAGCTCTTGTGATCTACTCGAGTTATGACAGCCGGAGTTTTACATGGTGAAAAACATTGTTTGATCAAGTAAATTTGCAGTAGATTTTGCAGATGTTGAGTCTGTTTGTTGGCATAACAGACATAATTTGCCCTTAAAAAAACATTGTCTAAAACATGTTGCTCTCTGTATGGTTGTATGGTGAGTCACTACTCTCCCAGATCTGTAAATGTCCTCTTAAGAAGCGCTCTGGGGTCTTGGTGGTTGAGGTGGGCAGCAGTTTTACAAATGTTTTTGAAAACTGGGTGGCCAAAGCAGGAAGTAAATGAGGTAGGCAAGCTGCTGGTGGCACAACAGTCAGACGTGGCACGGTACCAGTACAGGCCTGGAGGAAAAGAGCTACAGGGCTATTCTGAGTGAAAGCTGCTTAAATTGCAGCTTCATCAATTGGAGAATTGTGAAGTTTTTAACAGGCAGAGTGATTTTTCTCACTTTTCTCATCTCATTATTTTCAGCAGAAATAAGGGGTTTTATGTTGAAGGATTGTGTAAAAACGTTAAAAAATAAAGGTGAGACAACAAGGTCAGGATGTTTAAGATCATTAAGTATTTTAACCGGAATTTATATTGGTGGTGGAAATATTTATTTTGGCATTAAGCGTTTTGCGTGGGTGTAGCGCAGGCTACATGTACCACAGGAGGGCAGCAGTGTGACAGGTTACAGGAATGTATTTATCAGCGTTAGTCTCAAGCGTCATCTTAAGATGATTATAAATTACGGAGTTTCACATTAAAACTAACTTTTTTGCCTGTTACTTACTGTTAGAGAATTGTTTTCATGTGTGATTCTTATCTGCACCCTAAATTATTTCTTTCTTTCTTTACTGTTGTTTCAGTAACAGTATTATGATAGATTTGAAAGTGGCTTCCTAAAGTTTTTTGATTGTACAGCCTCACTTTCTTCTGACATCTCCCATCACACTGTCTCACCTGAACATAATAATAACAACACAGTTTTAGCTATAATACACAAAACCTTCCTGGACATGAAAAAAGTAATTTGTAATTGGGCAAAAATCATATACATTTTAATTATAATTTATAGTTATTAAAAAAAATAGACATGCATAGTTGCATTTAGGTTGATAGTTATGGGGGATTTTGTAGAGATTTTGTAGCCAACTATAGAAGAGTGAACTGTTTGAATACTTGTGAAAGCATATTCTTATGACTTGGGATGTAAATACTGTATTTCATTTGACATTTATTAGATTAGATTATAACTCTTTACTGGATGATGTAATTCATTATGGTTTTAATGCTTTTTGTTATTTTTTAAAGAGCGTCTAATCTTTAACTGATCAGCAGCAATTTGTGAGAAATTACCTAGTCCACAACCATAAATGAGGGCACTTTTTAAACCCCAAAAGTATTTCTTTAATATTCTTTTCTGCTATTACACTTCTCTAGTTGTGTATGTTTTGTGTTTAGTACTATTCAATTTTGTTATTGTGGTGCAGATAATATTGTGGGTCCTTAATGATAAATTGCTTATATTTTTCCTTATTTGTAAGTTGCTCTGCTTACAAGCATCTGCTGAATGAATAAATGTAAAGGTAATTTGTTTTTAAAAAAAATATGCTGACAACACAAGTGTAACTGGAAGAACAATTTAAATGGTAGTGGAATATTGGCAAAACAATACAGAAGTTTTTACATTCATAGGTTCAAGAATTGCATTTTGGATTAGAAATGGATGCATCGCTTATATACATTACCATATGTATATTGCATAATTATACTAATTCCATAGTATAATTATGTACTTAATTCCAATTTAGTTTTCATTGTAAAACTGATATGTAAAACTGATTTTTTTTTACCTTGCATGCAAATATTTAATTAAAGAAATGTTTTACAATCAAGAAATGATTTTAGATAATTTGTATCAGGTCATTTGTATCCAGTAATGCTTGTAACATTTATTTGTCAATAAAACACTGACGCGTGGCATCGAGTAGCCATGTCAAACCACTAAATTTATGAGGCAAACTTTCCGCCATTTCTTCCTCCAGGAGCATAGGCACCGCAGTTTGGGAACTGCCGATATAGATGGATAGCTGTATTAGTCACACATGGAATATGGAACATTAGGCTTTGAACGGCATTGACAATCTGGATTGAAAAGTTCCGTTCTGAAATAACAGTGGCACACGGGATGCTTGGAAATGCCATTCAAGCACTATAGAGGTCAATAGTTACAATAACTTTCTCTGTGAAAAAGAAGAAAGAAGGGAAAAAGAGTAAAGAGACTTGGCCGCACTATCACAAATTGCTTCCAGATTCTTTCTCAAAGCAAATTATTTCTGAAATTGAGTGCAGACTCTAACACTGTTCCTGCAGAATCAAACGCAGCACTTTGAAGTACAGAGTACAGATTCGTCTGTGGAATCGGAGAGCTACACAAGCCCTTAAAGTTCTGCCTCATTTGCACTATCATTCGCTTACCCTCCTAACTCCTTGTTGTAGTTTGCTTTAATTTCCAACAACAAAGGGAAGATCAGGAATGATTTTTGATCATGGAAAATTTTGGGAATGCTATAAAAATCACTTCTGCTTTTTCTGAAGTGGAATAAGCAAAGAGGCTGGATCACTCCATATTTGGGTGGATTGTCTGATAAAACACTTTTATCAACAGAAAGAGCTGTTAGGTCAGTTTGCTGTCTGTAAGGACAGTAAAGCATTCTGCATGATAACGGCTACATACAAAAGTGTGTGTGTTTGGGGGTAGGTGGGACATCCATGTCTTCACTTGCACCTTCAAGGAAAATAAATTAAAAATGGGAACGTTGTGTACAACAGTTTGCACTGTGTTTTTTTTAAAGCATTCTTTGAATTGGTTTGTTTAAATTTAATTATTTGACATGGTTTGCTGCATGACTGATCCAGTTACGTGATTATGCATGACAACATCTAATAGATTTTACAGATTATCTTTTCAGAGATACAATGGTACAGTTCTTACATGAACTGATTACATTTTCATGCCTTTGTAGATTTAGTATTTTCTTTATAGTACTTTCTTTCTTTCTTTCCATTTAGGAAGGGATGTGTTTAGTATATTTAGCAGGACGCTCTCTCTTGTCATCACGTGATAGCGTCCCTAACTGCCTGAGATTAACAGTGGAAAAACAAATTTAAGGGTGCTAAAAAAGGCACCACAGCACCCTAACTTTAACAAACATCTAGGGAGGGGAATCATCTGTGTTTGTGTTTCAGTGTTTTTATCTTCTCTGAATACAAACAACAAAGTTGCTAACTTCACACTCTGTGCAGTCTACTCCTACATAATGTCTGTGTGCGTATCATTTATTTAGGCTTTTTTTTACTGTTATAAATACAGTTCCTTCTTTTTTGCCTCATTAAGTTGAGCAACTTAATCAAATAACAACAACCCAGTTTATTCACCTGCGTGGGTCGTGCCCATCTCAGCTGTAATATCCTGCTTCAGGGTCATGTCAGCTATGCGTGAAACACACTCCTGCCTCACGTAGTTACTGCTGCTAAAATGAAAAACAAATATTAATAACGGTTCATGCTGGGGAGTTCAGTGATGATTTTTTTCTTGCAACTATAGTAAATATACCTTAAATGCTGAACAGACATTTTGAAATGCTGATAATATGGTTGGGAGTCATTAAAGAGGCATGAAAGTGTGAAGCTAATGTGCCTTATTTTGCAACGTCAGGTTTACATTGTGATTTCAAACACAGCTTAGAAAAGAAAACAGTTAAGACCGGTTGGGATAAATGTAATACACCAGTTTATCTCCTCTGTGTTTTTCTGAATCATTTTGACACATTTGGAAGAAAGATGAACAGTTCACCATAAAGATGTAACTAGGCAGCTCTAAGCCATAATCTCAGAAAGCAGAAAGTGGGTTAGTATTGGACTGTCTTTATGAGGGAGAGGGGGGAGAGAGAGAGAGCTGTATGTAATCTTGGATCCAATAGATGGTCCTCACTTCAGTGCTCCCACATTACTACACCAATTACTATGTCTATATGTGTGTTATTAATGGAGATAACCTGCTGGATTGAGAGGGCTCCATATTACCCAATCTGTCTGTGTCCATGGAGACAGAATTAACCCTGCAGAGGTTGAGCAGGTCAAAGAGTCAGAATAACCACTAACCACTTTCATTGCCGGTAGGTGCGTGCGGGTACGCGTGTGTGTGTGCCTGTTGAACACTGACCCCTGTCACCCCTTGGCCTTAGCATGCAATTGCCAATCATTAACAAAAGGGAACAATTATGGTAATGGTATACAGCAAAAGCCTGTACGCTGGCAATAAATGCATTTTGCAAGGGTTAATGTTGCAGTACGATTAATGACAGGTCATGCCCGCATTCGTCACTTTTATTTGTGTTGACATGTGAGAGTTTGATCCATATGCATTTGCCCATTACTGCTTCTAAATGTTTTCATAGATTGTTAAATACAACATTTGGCAATATCATAGGCACAGAGCTTTCTATATTCACTACTCTTATTCATGCTAGTCACTGTTCTTCAGTCTGTTCTATGTTTACCAGTTAATAGAGTGACCGGATTGGCTGTAATGAGGTATATTCATATTAGCATGGCAATGGAGTCCACGTCCTGTCAGCAGGCTTTGAGTTATTATCCTCACTCACTCCCTTTGCGGTTTTTAAGTTTTGCCATCCAGGTTTAAAAACATATTGGTGTTTATGCAATGCACTCTATAATGATCCATCATATGGTTAGAGTGTGCATAAATGTCTGCGTGTCTGTGTCCCGCAACACATAAATAAGAAGCAATAGGACCATCTGTTTGAATTTCTCTCTGTCTCCCAGGAGATACCCATCTGCTTTTACATTATCCATTACAGTTCATACACACACACACACACACACTAACTACCCCCTCACTGTTCTGGCAACATCACAGCTCTGCTAACACCCCACAACCTCCCAAACACCCTCTATCTCTCTCACACACACACATAAACACATACATACAAATCACTCTATCTTCCTTATTTGAGAACACGACACTCATCTCACCCTCCTTGTATGTGGAGCATGTTCATTTGAAAGCAGATGTCTGGCTTCCTGCTGGCATGCTTAGTGAATTTTCTCTCTTGCGAAAAGGTTTAAATAAGTAAAACCCATTGTGGTGTTATTTTTACAGTGATCACTTTAGAGGTGTCACCTATATCAGCACCATGTACACAATGTTTTCAAAGCTGTATTTGCACAGCACTTTATTGAAGAAAAGTTGTTGTTGTTGGTGGTTGTTGAAATGAGAGAGTGCATTCTGAGTATAAATGTGTCTGCAGGGTCTAGATTTAACAGCTGCCAAACACCAAATGTGAAAGTAAATAAAAGTTAGCAGTAACTTTTTTAGGAACTGCAAAATCATACATTCTCGAAAAACAAAAAAATACCATATTGCCACATGAAATTTATAATTTTACTTTAATTAATACTATTAAAAATAATAATAATGGGCAACAGATTTTTTTCTTGATTCAGCTGTCATTGTAATAGTGGTATGTTGTGTATGTGCATTTATGTGTGTGTGTGGGAAGTAAATCTCAATAGACTGTGACTCCCATTGTAAAGGACACAGGTGCTTTTCTAAAGAGTTCATGAGCAGTTCAGACTCTGTGTGGAAACAGCAGTTCTTTACAACACTTCTCACAGATCCTCCACATCTGACGCATCTCAGCAAGCCAATAATCCCCTTTTCTCCATCCTTGCTTCTCCACCTAGATCAATCCCCGATCGAAACATCAAATAGAACCGTGCTCTTACTTCATTTTTAGTCTCCTTCCCATACCCCCCTCCTGACATTTCAAAAAAATCACTTACTAGGTGGTATTAGACAGGCTTGCAAAAGTGTCATTACCAGAGGGACCTTGGGAAAGAGAGGCAAGATAGATTCCTGTCAGTTTGTGGAATATTTCCTGTGCATTAAGCCCCTACGTTAAGAGCATGGTATTATTGATAAGACCATCTTCTCTGGACTGTCCCACTGCCCGGGGACTGGGAGGAGAGCAATCCACCCAAGAGCTCTTTCATGTCCGTCTGTGCAGCAGAACAAAGCAAGGATTAAAGCTCTGTCTCTTACCCAGGGGTGGAGGTGTCGGAAGGTAGGCATCCGGAAAAAAGGCAGCAGTGCCACAGGGAGCCTCTGGGATAAAGTGGCATAGCAGAGCCCCTAGATAGATTGAGACTGGTTCCCTGGTGATATGGAATGATGGGCCTCCAAGACATTCTTAGACAGATTACAGGCAGGGCAGACTGATCTCATGTAAAGGTCTCTTTTTTTCTTAAATGATACCAGGAAGTTACAGTAGTAAACTCAAGATGACTCACAGATTCAGAAATAATAAACTTGTAAAAGTGTAACATACTTTAAAAGTGTAACATATGCCAAATTATTCTGTTTATGATACTATATATTGACTAAATAGTGTAAGGTCTGCTTGTACATACAATGCCCTCCATTGGTCACTGTATATGTACAGTATTGGGACAGTAAAGAAAAAATTGCTCTGTTTGAAAAATTGGACATTCTGTAGTTTTGCCTTTTATTTATCTTTTATTCATAAAGGATTTCTTGACTTCAGAGCAAACAGAGCAATTTTCCTTTAATGTACTAATACTTATTGTGGGTACTGTATATATAACTCAATCACAAAGCCATTTTATGTTCAGAAATGCTGTTTCAGTATGTCACTAATTTAGAGATACCAACTAGTTATTCAGCAGCAGAATGAGCCTCTTCCTGGCATAATGCAGCTGTCTGTCATTCCATTCAAAAGTAAATGTTCAAACAATACAGAAGTCATATCATTATCTCCATTTAATGAACCTGTAGTGTTTACCTGTGTTTGATTCTAGCAGGTCTACAGATGTTGCTCAGACTCTCAGAGGTCAAAGGTCAGCATAACCTTGCACCCTGGTAGATACATTGGTGATGTGCGCACCGTACAGCTATAAACATGTTTCTGACCTTTGGAGAAGTATGTTTCAGTCTAAGCCGGTCTTGTCAGTCAACAAGCATTGATGAAGTGGATCGATCATAAAGGTAAATCCTGGCCTGATTTAGAGAGAGGGCAAAGATATGGAGAAAATCATGCTTCATCCATGCGGGTGGTTCATAAGTAGATTACCTTTTGTAATTCGTTTTGTTACAGCAGTCAATAAGCGCCCAATGCAAATGCGGTTCATTTGTATCTGAATTGATGTCCTGTCCCCATTAGCTTATGCCTTTAATGCATTCTGCTACATTAGTGAATAGACCTTAGCCGGATTAATCACAAGTTCATTGGGATCATTTGCTTTCCTGCTGCCTAATCGAATCTCTGACATTGGTAATAAGGGCAAATCTCACCTGTCTCCTCAGCCTTTCACAAACAAACAAGACTGATTCTGACTGCTGACTCCCTATCTGTTTCCATTATTCCCCTGCAACAACATTTTAACATTGATTTTTGACACACAGACACAAAGAATGATATTAGAGTATGACTTCTGTGATTCCCGCAGCTGTTTGTCATTGTTTGTGTTGTCGTGGTTAATTTTGAATTTGATATTCAGGTGGACATGCGCTGCCTGGAGTTGAAGTAGCACTTAGTGTCTCTTATCAGACTCTCTTGCGCTGAGTGTTATAATTAATGACTTTTATGTCTGGAGAATAAAAACCTCTAAATAGGCTGCTCCCACATTATTTATTTAGGGCTAATTAATTAAAGTGGACCTGTATTGAATTCAACAAGGCAAGAGAAAAAAAGAGAGAGGGGGTGAGGCAGAATTAGAAAGAGAGGTAGGAGGGCTGAGGTCCCTTACAGAACCGGAGCATCTCTGTTTGTAAAGGCACTGTGACTGTCCTATGGCACTTTCAAAGTTGTTGTGGGAAACTGTTGAGACTTAACCAGAAGTTGATAGTTTGTCCAGGAGTTGTGCAGTTTCTCACTCATATCTGTTGTTAATATATTCAGGACAACATCAGCTAATACAACTGTTCAAAATGTCTGCTGTTTTCTATGTTGTGTATTAATTAATAAGAATATTCCCTTTATAATAAATAATTAGTGTAATAGTTTAAGTAAAAGGTCAAGAGTTAGGATGAGAGAAGAATTTAAAAAATATTCATTTTAAAATTTCATATCATTCCCTAACCTTTTTCTAGATTAGATTTGAAATTCTAGATTGTCAGTGTAGACTCAATGTTGACGAGAACTAATTTGCTTAGTGAATCTGTTCTGCTGTAAATAATCACAAAATTCACACACAATATATCGCATATCTGGCAATTTGCAGCTGTGTGTTGAGATGTGTGTGGTGAATGATTTTGGTTGTTTCAGTGCGTGATTTGGACTAAGCAGTTGAATCAATGTGTCTCTCTCTGATGCTCTCTGTGAGCCCTGCTCACTAATGACACTTATAACAGCCAAGCAGCAGACCCAGGCGGCAGTGTTTTATGTGTTATGGTCATGCTTGCTGGATGCTTTTGGGCAAGGAGAGAGTGTGTCTGGAATAAAAAGGTCTGTGTATTATAACTCACAAGACCATTGAGAACATGACCAGGAATAACTACAAAACCTTCTTGCCCCAGTGCCCCCTACAGACTTCTGTATTAGATTCTGTATCAGAATCTAGAGTCATTGGCAGGGCTGTCAGGTGGGATTCCATGGATGCTTTCTGGTAACTCAGGAGAATTCTTTTTCTGGAATTACTGAAAGAAAATTCATATCAAACCTCTGCTCTTTAAAATACCTTGGGTTTTAGCCATGGGTATCTCTTACTGTATGTTTTTATTTGTTCTGACTTTTCAATATTCTATTAAGACTTTCCATATTCATAATATTATTGCTGTCTTAGACCTTGATTGGGTGTGAAACAGAATCCCCTGCAAAATTAAACCAACGCAATCACAACATTCTTAATGTCAATGCCAACTGTGTTAAAGACAATGTAAGCCTTATTTCTTGTTGTTCTTTTAATACACTAATTTCTTTTTAGTTTTATTTATATTTTTATTACTTATATTTTACTTATATTGGTTTTCACTGGAGTGTGTGTGTAAATGGCTTTTTGCTCAGTGATTGTGTGTGTGAGGGGGTATTATCAGCATGTATTAGTTGATGTCATGTGGTTTCTGTCTGTTATGCCATTTGTGCACGTGTGTGTGTGGTATCTGTGTAACCAACAACATCCCTAACAACAGCTTCCATTGTAAAAAAAAGCCATTGCCCATAACCCACCAATCAATGCTGTGGGTTCTCTTTGTTTTAAAACCAGTCGACCATCTCCCTTCTCTCAGGCCTGCATGCCTTCCACATCCATCAGCATAATAGAGGCATGGAAGAACTTCACAGATCAGGAGCAGCAGAGAAGACGTGCAAAGAAAACAAGGACACTTCAACCCTCTAAAAATCACCATCAATAACATCTCAAATGATGTCATAGTTAAGTGTTGGTGTTGTGTTTACACACTGGTGTGACTATCTGACACCCAACCACCCACACACACAGAAATGTATACTTGACACTACTGCATTAGCAGTCAGTGGAAAATTTAAAATGATTAAAGCGTTATTTACACATGTATCTGAACAGACTAACAAATGCATACTGTACAGGCATTGCCAAGCTCTGCCATTAAAACAGGCAGTGCAGCACAATGCAAATATGCTTAATTTCTTTTAAAGATATATGGGAAAAGAATGGAGATGTCTTCTGCATTCTCTCAGTTCTGAGAGAAAATGAAGAAAATGATAATGAGACATATTAATGATGGTTGACGTTGACTCAAGCTATGTATAATTCATAATAATTGATTGCCCTGTTTTTAAGAAATACCTTTTTCCATGAAAAATGATCCCATTAGTGAGTGTTTAATCCAATCAAAGCTGTCAAAACACACCGGTTCAATTCCGTGTCCCACTCTGTTCATCGTCATAAGCGCCTTAGATTGATCACCCTCATTTCACCGTTGCATTTGAAAGTGACATTTCATTCATAATTTTGGCATATTCCCCCATTGTATTGAAAGAGCTCCTCTGATCCATTTTTTACCTTTTGGTAGCTTGAGGGAGATTTTAGCTAAATCACATCTGATGATATATTTTCATGAAAAAGGTTCTATTCATTTCAAATCTGCTGAACCTTTGACTGGCTTAAAAGGATTTATACCTTTCTCTGGACCAGTCAGCTGAGGTATTTAAAGTACTTGAGGTGTTTCTGAAGTGTTTTTTTTTTTTTTAGCAAAATAATGTTGATAAACAGAAAATGTTGAGAAATGGAAAAGTGGAATGTCTCATTTAAAATTATGCCCCAATAAATCTTATTGTGGTGACCTCATAATGTTTCTCGGATAGTATATCTACAAATGTTAAGCTTATTGGCTATTTCTCTTTTTTGTTGTGTGTGTGTGTGTGTGTGTGTGTGTGTGTGTGTGTGTATGTGTTTGCACTTAGGCCTTTGTCTTCATTCTCTTTGATTGCGCTCTTCCTTCTATCAAATCTCACCCGTGCTGTCTTTTAACAATGCAACCTATAGTTCAAGCACACTCTGTGATCAATACCTGTTACAGGAGGTGTGGGAATGTAATAACACTGTGATTCATGTGTTTTAGAGTTCAGCTTTATTTACTATCCTCCATCTATGTCCTTTGTTCTGTGCTGCTGTTTTAGATCACTCAGAAATTGATTGGCCCCCAAGTAATCAGGCACGTATGATCAGATGGAACCAAATGTTGCCTTGTTCATCAGGCCATATTGGGAGCAAATTACAGCTTGCTTTTGACCTTTTGGCTTTAATGTTTTTCACATGGACATGTTTGATCAGCTAAGATGATGCGTTTTTGTATCTCGGCACAATCCTTTGCACAAATGCACAACCCAGACTGACATCAAGAATAAAATGTGCTGTTTACATGCTGTTTAATATCGCTAATAAATTTTCAGGCCTGTTTCTGACCCATATAGGACTCATCATTGGTAAAACCTTTTTACCTCGTCCTCCATTGCATTTGAAAATCATTACTTATTTGATTGACTCCAGATCACATCATATTAGAACATGGCAATAATGCAGGGTTTGTTTTGAAGTCAATCATCTTGGCACCCATGATGAAGCAGCGTCGCGTTGTATTACAACCGTGAGTTATGGGATAGTTTGCGCAAAGATTTGTGACTCTTTCGCATGGCACACTGTCCGACCCGGCAATTCTGATAAATAAGAATCGAATTTAGTAGCAGCTTTGACACGTTGATTGATAAAAAAGCTCATGGCTAAAGCCTCCCCTCTCTCCCATCTTATTCAGCCTGCGTCAAATGGTTTAAAAATCAATACTGGCCTTGTACACAAGCATCTGTGTCGGTGCTCTGGGGAGAGAAAAAAAGGAAAGAAAAGAAAAGCAGGGAAAGAAAAACACCTGCTCTCACCATGATGATTACTAATTTTTCCTGTCAGAGATGTTTGAAGACAAAATAATCATTGTGCGTATGGTTTGAGGGCAGGAGAGATTATTGTGTGATCCATTCAGATATCCGGTGAGAGAGGAAATCGCCCCAAAGCAGATGGATTGAGCTGTTGGGTAATACGTCAGAGAGCCGAGAGAATAACTCAATGAATAGACACAATGGTAACGGCACAAACACACAGTTTTATTACTGCAAGAAACTGATGCTTTTTTTAAATTGAAAAAGTGAGCCCAACATGAAAATTCAACTTTCAAGTGAGAAGTGCAAGTACATTTTAGAAGGATTCTGTGTCATTAATGTGGCTTGGAAAGGTTTCTCTTTTTTTTTTTTGTTTAGTAAGAAGTGAGTCATTTAAGCAGGTTCACATTTTTGCAGTGTGTAAATTCTGCCAAAACACACACAGGCCATTGTTTTAGACATGTTAATTGTCCTGTGCATGAGCAGGGTTGGGGGTTAAAACACATGGCTCTGTTTTGTTTCTGAATACTACTTGATGACACACATGGCTAGTTGTGCTAGCTTAGGTCCCTGCTCTCACTGTTGGAGTTTGGCCCTAAGGGGCCAGGGGATTAGGAGCCTGTGGATAGAGAGGGGAGCTGTGCTTTATGTGTGAATTTAATGGATAGGCCTGTCTGTGAGAGAATGGCTTCAATCAGGAGTGACTTAACAGTAACAGGCTGGTTTGTTTTGACAGTGGAAACCAAACAATCTCCCTGTTTTCACAAGATGAAATGCTTATTAATATGAGAAGCATAACTTTTTAATATGCATATCACAATGTTATTGTTGAACAACTGCCGTGCTTATTTAAATAAGAACTTTCTCTTGTCTTTTTGAACTTGATTGCCTTCCAACTTTTTTATTCAAGATGGAAGACACTCAACTTCTTCACAGAACAGAAAGCAGAGAACATGTTGTGTGTGTGTGTGTTCTCTGCTCACGCTCAATAAATAACTTTGATGATGTTTATGAAAAGTAATGGCTATTTATGAGATGGCCTTAAGGCTTTTGAAACTTACAGGGGGAAGCAACCAGACTGTGATTGCAACGAGTTTATTGAAATTAAAGTTGAAACCACTTGGGATATTACAGTTAACCTGTCTTCACTGCAGGGCTCTGTCGTAAAACATGCATCTGCTGCACACTTGCATGTCGACTCCTGCAACCTTTAATGGAAAACTGAGATGTTCAGATGAAGAGTGTTTATCAGACTGACTGTCTGTGCCCTGAGGACAACCCTCCACTGAAACATTATACACATCATAACGCCGTCTCGTCCCCTGCATGGAGCTCGTCCAACTCCTAATGGCTCAGAAATATTTATTTATTATCCACTCACTGCTGGAATGGAAACTGAATTGCGCTCATGTGATGCAGCTTTGAGCATTAAGTTCCACAAACATGGTAATGAAAAATGAAAAGCATATTTAGGTATAATTGCCACTTGGGATATTTGCCAGATTGTGTTTTCTAAGTAAATGCTAGGAGAATGTAATGACTGCCTACAATTTACCACAAACCAAATCAATGCTTGCGAGGATCAGTAAGCTGTCATGAAATGAAATGGACAGAACTGTTTGAGTGTTTGTGTATGTTCACGCTCGGGTGGTAAACAAGCTAGGGGACTAAAATGACCAAACTTTACTCTTTATTTGTAAAAGAAAAATAGGAAGTACCTTGTCACTCAACACTTAATTAGCCTAAAGTCAAATGGAGCAAAAAAAATGCCCTCTATATTATAATTATTGCAGAATTCCCCCAGCAGCACAATCATGTTTGTTTTAGGAAAGCGGCTTTATAGTTTTTTTTGGAGGCTATTTTTGCAGCTGTCTATGCAAAGCACAAAAAAAGGAAAGAGGAGGGGCCATTTGTGAATGAGTGTATGCTCAAAATGGCACTTTAGTAATACTTTGTTAACAGGGTTTAATCCACTTCTTATATTTGACATTGTAATCAGACTTACAGATTTGTTCGAACTGCTTAGATGTCAAAACATGATACACCATGGCCTACAGAAAGTGCAACTTTTAGAAGTTCTGTCTAATGGGCAATAATACTTTGTCTCTTAGGGCTGAGGGATGTAAATGAAGACTCCTGGCTGAGGAATTATAAGCCTGATACTGGGTGGTAGATATGGCTTTATTTCCTGTAGCAGGATAACAATGACTTATCCATAGCTGCAGGGACGCCCATTCCTCACCCAGTGACATCATCATTAATCATCAGAATTCTGGAACTCTCAGTGTGGAGTGGTGAAAGACTCCATCATGATTCAGAAACATCTGAGTCCCACTGTATTCATCTGCACAGCCCTAATGCTGCTCACTATTAATGGAAAAATAACATATCAAAGAATACAAATGAGTGCTATAGGACTGCAAGTGCTTCAGAAATGGAGAGATAATTAGACTGTCCACCGCAGATTGATGGATGCGCAGTAATTGCCTTTGTGTTATTATTTCTGGTCCAGACAAAAAGAAAACGTACTTCTCTTGTCTTCCCACTATTGAAATTCATTAATCTCATTAATGTGTGGAATTAATATCATTTTATCAGACATTCCAGAACTGCTGGATGTGTGTGTGGCTACGCTCACAATCCTGAGCCTGATCAATCATGACTGCTCGCATCTGTGTTTGTGTGGGCGTACGGTTGCATGAGTGTGTTTGTTGGGTTTGGCAGCCCAGGGTTGTTTGGTAAACAGGTGAACGTGTTTTATGTCTGAAACATGTTTTGTGTATGATTCCTTGTTAATTCATGATGGCCTTTGTTATGAATTACATTAGCAATGATTACAGCTGTCTGGAAACATCTGCTGTGAATGCACCTGTTTGGCATACACACATAATGGGATGTACAGGTGCTGAGATGTGTGAATCACTACTGTAATCTGTATTTTTATTATACATTTTGTGGGTTGTAAATAGAATAAATCAAATAATAACTCCATATCCTTATATCCTTGTGCACACACACACATATATATATATGTATATATATATATACATACACATACATGGTATGTAAGGTTATCCATAATTGTTTTCTAGTCTGTCTGTCTCTGTCTATATCTCTATTTATCTCTCTGTGTCTCACTCCCCCTATTTGGTGGTTAATGTAAATTTATTACCAGATCCATATAAAAATCATGTTATAAGGCCAGGGCAGGTGGTACGTTTGATGTCTTTATCTGTGTCACTGGTCAAGCAATGGGTTTCTCATTGCTCTTCTGGTAAGGCGCAGGGTGCTGGACGGAGCTCTAATACAGCCACACAGGCTGATTGAGTGCTGTGACTGCAGGCCATATCTAGCATGTCAGTGGTCACAGTCCAGCTGCTGTGATTTAGTGCAGAGGAGCATGTCAGGTGAAGCAGAATTGTGAGAGTGTGTGCTGTCAAACAGGCCTTGGGTTGTAAGTTATTTCAGGGATAGCTGAGGTGTGGTGCAGAATTAAACTGAGTCTCAGTGCTATCTGATTTATAAGTCATTAATATAGGATTTTCAACAAACAGACTTAACTGAGCATTTTTTTTCTATTTTCTGAAAGTGATAAAAGTAAATGCAGTGTTTCTGAAATGTGAAATTGTTATTTTTGTATTAAACATTATTCTATCAAAAGTATTATAGCATTATGCCTACTAAGGGTAGTGTAAATGTTTCAACAGTTTTAATTTTGTTTATGTATTGGGGACACAATGGATGCCAGGGGACCTTACTGGGCAGGTGGTTCAGTTTGTAAATGAGAGGAAATGGGATCTTTACACACAATTTAAACTGAAGCAAGTGCGTTTACATGGAGGATATCCCATGACCCCAATGTAATGACTTGCAGACTACAGGTGGGCTTGCTTCTGTGTGGCACTGATAGATCATATAAACACACTTCATCACACTCCAGGAGGCTCTCCTTAACTCTGGGTGATACCTACCCAAATATCTGTCAGGAGACCTTTTAAGATCGAACATTAAAAGTGTTATATTAAGACAAGTTGTAATTAACATGTATGTGTCACGTATGATGAGCATAAGGCGATGCGATTGTTACCATAACTGTGCCACATGACATCATGCTATACATGAGTTGGCATAAGACTCCTGTAAACTGACTAATCATTTAAGGGTGTCACGAAAGACTAAGAGAAAAATGTGTGGTGTTGGTCTGACTGGATGAGGTATTTTGGGGTATATGAAAAATAAAACCTTTTCTGTAAAGTGTTAGTGGGTGGTTAAGAAAATACTTTGAGTGCCAACTGTAGTAGTAAAATTGAGTAGTGTAAACTCAAAAAAAAAAGAAGTAAATTAAAGAAAGAATGAGTAATCTAGTGGATGTTTTTTTGGATCAATAACCCATCATTAGTCATTCTGTCATAGTCACCCTTTTTAACATTGCTACCTTTACTGTCATCTTTTCTTTGCCCTCCTATCTCTTCTCCACATCATGTGTTGGCCATGTGAGGTGTATTTTGGCGGGCGTGGCCAGGGTCTGCGGTATTCCCGCGCTGTGACTACAAAAGGGAAACATGGCAAGCAATGTAAGCCAGCACTGAAAACAGCTGTTCTCGCATCCTTTCTCTCTTTAATGACACTTCCGCGGCTGCCCACGGGCAGCTTCAGCATTCAGTACAACAGCTACTTTTCCCCAAGTACAAACGCTGTCTGTGTTTAATTGTTGGCAGATTTAGTTTCCCTGTCTCCCTCTTTCACTGTCTTATATGCTCTCTCACTCACTGTTTCTCTCTCTCACTTCTTCCAGTGCTTTCAAGCCATGGGGACGACTGAGGGTGTTTTTAGAGGGAAAAACAGACACAGAACTTTAGTAATGTGTTTGGAACCTGAACACAAAGCTGAAATCCAAAGTCTTTCTCTCAATGCTCACAGTGTTGTGGAACCTGCCTGAAAGCAAATTAAACAATGTATTTCAGGATAAGAAAGAGGCTTAAACTCATCCCTTGTAAGGGGATACTTTTTTGTTTAAATGTGTAATAAAAATGCCTCTGTATTTGTACAGGACAGAAGAAACATGACAAACTGATTTGAAATTTTCAGGCTTGTCCTTGTTTGATGTGTTTTCATGTTAAGGTAAAGAAAGGTCATATATCTGTGAGTGTGCAATGCATAGCGTATCTGTTTTTTTATTTAAAGGTAATATCTAAAGGATTATACAAGGAGAAAGTGTGGAGTAATTTATTTCAAGCTTTTAACCATTTAAAACTATTAATATTTTGGAAAAACTGACAGCCACCACTGAATGAATGCTTTCAGGGGCTAGATGAGATTATTTAATGAGCTGGTGTGTGGTTAAATGGCCATGTGTGCATAAAAGTCCATGATGCTGTTATTGAATAGGGTTTGTTTGTTGATTGATTCTGTTTTATCATTATAGGTACCCCAATTCTGACGGTCTCTAAGAAGCCAGTAATGGAGTGTAAACAGTTCACCAGCAGTCTGAAGAACACAACAAAAGTCCAAACCACCTGGAACTACAAGGCTGAAGGAAGGTGGTCAACAGGTCAGGGCTGCAAGGTAAGTTTAACACTTGGGTCTACCAGTACGGCATCCTGCTGCGGGTTTTGTGTTAATTGCTGGTGCAAGAGGTGCCAAAGTTGCAGTGTAGAGCTTGAAGAGAAAGACTGAAAGCTCTCTCCAGAGGCTGCCAACAAACTTCAGCAGTATCACGGTCTATGGCTCAGTTGCCTTTGACTTTGAAGAGGAATTTGTGATGACACATGTCAGAAGTGAAGCTGTATAGAGGCACTTGTGACTCAGAGGTAGTGCAGGCCGGGTGGTAATTTGGACTAGGAGGAAATGGAGGGCAATAGAGGTCATGCTGCAGTTAGAGGCTCAGCTGTGTCGATGAGATCTTGTTGGCACAGATGGAGTATAGATTTTGCTATAGATGACAGATTTGGAATATAGCGCATAATATGTCATCTTCCCAAAAGCATTTCATATCACAAGTGTCAGTCTGTCTGCTTGGACATAAGATATGTTGTGGACTAATGAACATGTAGGCAGCTGTTTGACATCAAACTTTTGAGCAGCTTTTGAGAGAGAGTGAAAAGAGTTTTGGAAGCTGCATCATATGAATAAGTTAAATCTGCCTATTCCAGCCTTTAATTGGAGGCCATTAATCATGGAGACCATCCTGCCGTGAACAGACCTGTATTCAGGTTACTGAAGGTTTGGCCTGGCCTTGGTGTGTGTGTGTGTAGCTTAGTCCAGCTGTGCTGTCTCCCATTCATCTGACAAAAACAATCATTTGTAATGAATAATGTACATTTCATTCTTTATCCCATGGTAATTTAAAGCCACTTTCAAACCGCTAATAAATTTGCAGTTTTTACAGCTCTCCTGAAAGTCAAAGTTCCTGATCATAGATTGTAGAAACCAGCAATTAGCTTCCATAATGAACAGTGCCATGTTAGAGGTGATGCTTCTTAAATTTATTCTTTAAAATCATTATGGCTTGCATTAACACATTTAGCAAAGCCTTGTTTTAATTCTGTGGTATAAATTTCACAGTTCAGGCCAATATCATGACCCTCAACTCAGCACAATAGATCCTGTAAGCAGATAATCCATATAGGCTGATTTGTGAGTCATCTTGGGGTGAATTAAACCCAATCATGCCTGAATTAATCATTTCTACACTCCCACAATAAACCACTGGACTGAGATTAGCTTGAACGTTTTCAGGCCAGTTAAGACAACAAAGTTGATCCGTAGCGAATGTAAAACAAGAATCCAACTTTATAATGAATTTACATTTTGCAGAAGTTGTACATTTATTTTAGGTCAAGAGCATAATGGAAACTCTCTACACTTTACTGACTTATTATCTGTTCTTCTGTTTTTATTGATTGCCTCTGTATAACAAAGGTGCAGTGGTATGAAATAATTTTAGTGTTATTACAAACTGACTTGTCAAAAACATCAGGACTTAAGCTCATTTTTAAAGTGTTATGTTTTGATGAACATCAGGAAGTGAAAGATTGAACTCAGTTAATGCATGTTAAAAGTCCCAGCTGCATTTACTCAGGTAGTTGATGGGAAGGTAACAGCGCAGCTGAATTTCACAGTGTAATGTTTGGAATGCAATTATGAAACGAGTCATCAATCATATTTAAGTTCACTCTTCTCACCTTCTCACCCGATAGGGTGTCACCCCTGTTCACTGAAGAGATTTTGGAAATTAAAAAATTTGAAACAACATTCCCTCAATGGCTCCTTTTTCAGCACTGCTTTAAATTGACGTTACCTAGCTGGAATGTGGGAAATATTATGGTTATGAATACCTGCTCTTGTTACTAGCTGAGAGTGTTTCTAATGTGTGAGCTGGTGCATAGCTCTGGCTTTGTCTCTCATTAGATGGTCAGCCAAAGGTCAGTTCTCATGGTGGCTAAGCAGATACCAGCCCATTATTTGCATTCAATTACCTTTATGAACTGTGCAAATAAAAAAAAAATCTGCCATTTATTAAATAAACCCAGCAGCAGTTAGTTTCAACTTCACTACATCTCTGTCATGCCATGTGACGGGTAAACAAGCACAGAAAATATAGGAATATTGCATGAGGAAATTTAAAATGAAGATAATTAGTTGATTTGAAAGTACAGAACCATTACAAGGTAAGGTGTCACAGAAGTGATGAGGAGACATTAATCATGAGCTTTGAGTGTGGTACACGCACAGGCACACACACCACACTGCAGAGCTGTTACAGCATGCACAGACTCACACACACTTAGCACACTGAACTCCATTGAGAACTTTATTATGGTTTTCACACAAATTTTCATTTAAACTCTGCAAGTTTTGGCTACGTGATCATACCATCCTAGACAAACTGCACATTGAGAAATTTTGGGGGTCTGGACGCAAACGTGTGACTGCAGTAATTGAGCTGGTACCCCAGGGAGGTGTGTGTGTGTTTGGCTGGAGGTTTTAAAAACGCCCTCACAGATATAACGAAACATGTCAAAAAGCAGCTTGTAAGGACATTTTAGGTGTAGGTAAGAAATTACACAAATTGTGTTGTGATAAATAAATGTAGATGTGATAATGTTGTTAGGGATGGAACTATGGGACAGAGATTATTATAAGTATGGTATGAAAACTATGAAAGAATATGAGATGTTTTAACTAATAGTTAAACAAACGTGTTTGCTGAGGTACTGTGTCACAGAGGCCATTGTAGATTAACCATTGTAGATATTGAACAGGTGAAGAATCCAGTTATAGTTGTGCTGGTATTTTTATAAATATTTATCACTGTATGACATACATTAAGTGAGAACAGGAAGATTGTGAAGATGACCACTGCAACATGATGACCACATCTGGCTGAACATTGTCTGTGTGTTTGTGTAAATGATGGACGCTTGATAAATTAAGAAAAAGAGAGATGGCCAAGTGTGTGTGTTTAGGAGCGAGAGAGTTCATTTTGGGGTTAATTTTCACTTCATTTTTCATTTTTGTGATCATTTCTAATCACTGGGCTGATGAGAGCAGCCTCCGGGCAGTTTGATAACTGTTATTCCATACTGAATACCCTCCATTTTTAAACAGAGGATGTTATGATAGCTGAGGTCAAATGGAGGGGTCACTCTTCATTCAGATAAAAGAAGGAGGAAACGACACGTTAATGGCCACTGCCTATCACGGTGGTCCTCACACTGAGTCATCCAGCTGTTGCTTGGGTCAAGCAGAGCATTATGGGTAAAGGATAAAATGTTTAATTAATTTACACAAAAGA
>JBAJNP010004686.1:0-32363 GCA_036877545.1 Yasuhikotakia modesta | reverse complement strand
GCTCACTGTAAAAGCCTCACTGTTGATAATGGAGAAATATTTTTGAAGTGTTTTAAGTGGCCTGTTCCCATGCGCTTCTCTACACAGAAAGAGAGAAGAGAGAGATACATTCGTGGGCAGGAAGAGTGCTTGAATGAATGCCTGTGTGATTTCTCTGAGAGCTGGGATCCTGTGACAGACCCCCACGCCTGAGTCACCCTCTCCAGAGCCAATCTCACCCAGAGGACCCTTGAGCAGGTAAAGAGACCAGACTTACTGATGGAGACACTCTCTCTCTCTCCTCCATCAGTCTATGCATTGTTTGAATGTGTGTGTGTGTGTGATCTGATATATCCAGCAGGTGTGTGTGTGTGATCTGATATATCCAGCAGGTGTGTGTGTGAGCTGGTCTCAGAGAAAATGAGTTTGACCTGTCAGGACTGCTGACTTTACTCTATGACCGGCCCCCGTCCGTACACCCAACTGTTCTCTCTCTCTTCAGTCTTCATATTCAGTCAAACTCTTCCTGTTTGGTTTTGTGAAATGACCTCAGATGCAGGTTTCTTCAGCATCGTCCTTCAGTGGAGATGAAATTACTAAACAGAGAGATTCACTTACAAAAATAATTCCTTGTTTTATGCTTTATAGATACACATGTATGTGTTTTGATTTTGTTCTTATTTTGATGTTGTTTTTTGGAGGATGAGGATAACGCTAGCAGGGTGTGTGTTTGCTTCCTCCTGCAGCTGTGAGAAACAGTGAGAAACAGAGATGAGACGGGAGGAGGTTAGAGGAGCAGCAGGAGTTTTGATAATCCGCGCTGGGCTGTAGGGAGGTGCTGTTTTCTTCACACAGGAAAAAAGAAAAGCGGGCCGCTAATCCAGCGTAGCAAGACTCCAGAGGAAATGGAAGCTAACGGTATTAGCGCAGGCACAAGCTCCTTTGATTCTGAGCAGAGAATTCCACAGTAAAGCCACACTTTTCTCCTCCAGCCGTATTTGCTCGGGTGAGAATCTACGCCTCTGATCTTTTTCATCTTGGGCTACCATGAATAATCTGCACAAAATGGTTTCTGCTTTTTAGAGAAAACAAAACACCCAAACTTCCTTATCTTGGATTGTTAAAGAGCACATTTAGTTATTAGATACATAAGAGTCATGTTTTTATTGTGAATCCATCGCTTAATTCTATGGTAATCTTTGAAGTAATTTCTAGATAATAAATGAATATGATAATCTTACCGTACCGCCGTGTCTAGCAGAGTATGATTACATTTAATACATCACTAAACCATGCTGCCTCTTGTCCAGTAACAAGTATGTGCACTCCTGTATACTGAAGTACATACTTTAACTGAAAGAGCAAAGCAAAGACAGTTTACACCTACCTAAAGAAACAATATGAAGTATTAAAATGATGCTTCCTAAAATCTCATCGCAGCACAATAAATGTCTAAGCATGTTATTCTGTTCTGTTTTTAGATGCTTACAGCATAAAGAAACAAAAAAATGAAAAATTATACTTTACACATATTACATAAATATATTAATTTATGTTTTTTAAAATTCTTTTACAGTTTAAGAAAGTTAGCCAACGTCTTTGTGACTCTGAGCTCAGAGAAGAGCAGATCTCTTCTGAATTGATCTATTGTGTCACCTGTGAGGATATATCAGCACCCGTTTGTAAACACACACTAATATTTATCTGACATCACTGAAACTTTACAAATATCAGAACTGTCCAATAACATGTTTGCAGAGCACACAGAGAATTAACGTGTCAGCTATGCTAGTCACATCTTCTCTCAACACAAATATTAACTTAATTCCTTTGCTTTCTAATCATTTTATCTTAATACAGTATGATCAAACCTGCACATGCGCTTCCTGTCTTTTTTAGGCCTGTGTAATTTGCCAAACATATTTTCTGCTGTTAAAATGCTCCGGATATGTCATAAACAAGCATGCGATGGGTGGGATGTGTGTAAATCTACACCGAGTGTGTTGGTTCTGTACGGGCTTTATTAGCACATTAGTGATTTGATGTTTTCACCACCAAATTTTAAGTGAGAATAAAGCGGTAAACAGTTTTCAGTGTCCTCAGAGGGTTGGCAAATCACACTCATTTTGAAAGCGTTATGGTTAGCAAAATAATACATGTGATTTATTTCACTATGTTTGAAATCAAGGACTTGTGGCATTTATTTCTGGGTTATGGACTGCCTGAAAACACGAATAAACTGCCTTGAGTCTGCCATTGTCAAGAACATCCACATTTACATATAAATTGGGAAACTGTGAGTGGAGAAAAATGAGAGAGAGAGAGAGAGAGAGAGAGAGTATAATGATATGTTGACAGTGTGTGGTCTGTCATGAGGTAAGTGTGGCAGTTGGGAGTGTAAGAACACTTTCTCTGTGTAATATTGCATGATTTTAGCTCTAATATCTGTATATACTTCCATCTGGACCACAGCCACAAACCTCTGTCGCTCTTATGTGGCTGTACTTCACTGCTCTTCAGATTCTCTGGTTTTAACTCACAGTTCCTGTCCTGCAGTTACATTCATAATAGCCAGAGGCTCTCCAGATCTCCAGATCAAAAGTAATGAAAAAGAGCCTCAAAGCATCATTTTACAGTCCATATGACTCTCTCACCAGCCATGTTGTTAGTATCTGTGTCATGTTTCAGATATTGGCAGACTCTGATCATTATGAACTGTCACTGATAGTACAGTATAATCTGTGTAATAGCTCTTAACTAGTTTGCATCAAATCACAGACCCTATTTTAAAGAATTCCCAGTGCAAATCTGCTCCTACATCAACCAAACATCTTCAACACGTCAAATGGACTCAGATCTGCATCAAAACCCTGATGCGAAATCCTTCCTTAACTCATTTTTTCAGTATTTTAAGTTCCAAGTGAAATTCCAAAATGTTTATTTCTTCTGAGATCTTTGAGGTTTTCTGAGTCTTGCTGTTGCTCCAAAGTCTCCTAAAGTCTCTTGCCAAGTTCACTGGTTCCTTTAAAGTGTGTGAAGAACACAACAAGACTAACCCTCATCACTCATTGTTTCCAGTTCAAGTGAAAAACAAAGCAGCAGAGTTGAATTCTGTCCCCTGGTGGCAGAGCTTTGATGGGGCAAAACAGATTAAAGTCAATGCAGTAATACGGACACATTAGTGCTAAATTGATTTTGCTTGGAATTAAAGGTCAGGATAAGTGGTTTGTGAGAGACCAGCCTCTGTGTTCATTAGTTCAGTTCTCATCTAACAAGTTAGACTTCAGACACTGTCAGGTCACCCAACCAACAGGAAACAGCTGAGAGGAAGCAGATCTTTCAAATGTCACTCTTATAATGTCACATCATGGATTATGTGTCAAAAGCACAAAGCGTCCGGTGTCGACTGAGGCAGACGCCGCAATGAACAACACAAATGCAACACAGTACACGTCTCACCGGGAACTTCTAAATTGTTTTAAATTAAAATTTGTCTATTCAAAAGTTGAAAGTAAAACAAAAGCCTTCAAATATTTTGACAACAACTGCAGCTTTCATTATGTAGTGACACATTTTACAAACGGGGTACACAAAAGAAGGACAGAAATGTATTTTTTCTGTCAACAAATAATTAGTGATAGGTGCTGCTAAGCCTTCAGACTGATTTACTAGCTGTTTCATTGCTAGATTCATTTTAACCCCTTCAGAGCCAAAAAGAAACTACAGCAACTTTTTATGTTACCTAAAGTATTATCTTATATCAACAAATGGAGCCTTATTGTAAAGCATTTCCAATATTTCTATCATCAAGTCTATATACAGTGTGAACCATTAAAACAACAACAGTCATAACCCTGTCTCTGTGTGGACATCCAAACATGTCTCCTGTTTATGTCATCTGATTAATATTCATCTTTAAAGGGCCTCTTCTGGAAATGAACTTTTCCGCTGTGTCTCTGAGAGAAGATTGGATGTTTAATAAACTGTCTCAGCCTTTTACAATCACTGAACACATCAGATCTGATGTGCACTAAAGATTTTTTCGATTAAAAGAACCCTCAGCGTTAGGGCCCACTGCATCCTGCATGTGGAGTGGATGCAGTTGCCATGCCAACTCTGCATAGCGTTACAAGTATTCAGTGATCTTTAGCTTAAATGACCCTGATTGGGGTCCTGTAGTCTGTGTGAGTAGCTCAGCGTGTGTGAGGACACACATGGCGTAGGAGTGAAACCAGTCAGGTAATAATTCAGAATCATATGCTACCTTCTGAATACCAGAAAGATACGCCACAATATTAACACAGGCGTTATTTACATTATTTCAGCAAGTCAAAGTGACAGATTCATTTCCCATTTGCTGATTACATCAACAGATAGAAAAATAATCTACCAAAATTACTTATAGAATGATCTCTGATAATAACTGCGTCTGTAGAATAAAACAACAATCATTTACATTTATGCATTATGCAAATGCTTTTAATCAAAGTCTTACACTGCATTCAAGTTATACATATGATCAGTGTGTTTGTTTCCTCAAACCTACAACCTTTGTGTTGCTAACACAATCAGCTGGGCTACAGGAGTTATGCGCTTACAAGTGTAGGAATAAAGATATAAAGGAGCACTAAACACAATGAAGAACAATCACAAGTTTGTGTGAAACTGCCGCTGTAACTCATGTCCAACTTCTGAATGTTTAGCATCTCTTTTCTCCTCTAAGAGTGTAGAAATATCTGACAGGAATGGGATGAATTCTTACGTGGCTAAATGTAAGTGGCAGAAATTGTAGGATATTATATCTTTAACAGATCATTAATTTCTCAAAGGCAAAGCATTTGGCTAAGTGTCGTATATATATTTACAATGGCAACTGTCCAAAATAAAACGCCACAGATAAATTGCCTGGTGTCAGTCAGCGATGCTGAATAAGAAAAGCCATTTTATATCAATGCTGGTTTTAGAAACAGACTCTCTGCCTGCCACACAGTTTCAGCGATAGAATGAGATTTTTATTAGGTTTTTAGCAGCATGTGAATTCATCAGTGTATTTTACATACATATGGATCTTACTCCACTTGAGACGCCAGCGTTTTTCTTCTCTGTAACGTTAAATGTGTGATTGGCATGTGAAAAGAGGTCTGGTGCAGAGAGTTAAGTTATTAATTCACTGTTTAACATGAACTCACTGAATTTAAAGTAGTGATGAATTCAGAATGATGGATCCAGGGCTGAGAACACGTGAAACGGTGCGACTGACTAACACAGACTCACTGATCTGTGACTCTGGACCAATCACATAAACTACAGACAGACAACACCAGATAATGACCCAAATGTCCACCACATTAAATATCATCTAAACCATCTAAAATGCAACTCCACTCCTCTAAAAAACCTTTCTATGTCCAGTTCTTTGGTTCTAAAAACAACCATTAACATGGTTAATGTTAAATGTTTTTTCACAAAAAAAGAGAACGGCTCAACAGAGTACAGAAAGAAAGAAGGAAAGAAAGAAAGAAAGAAAGAAAGAAAGAGAAAGGAAGAAAGAAAGAAAGAAAGAAAGAAAGAGAAAGGAAGAAAGAAAGAAAGAAAGAAAGAAAGAGACAGAAAGAAAGAAAGAAAGAAAGAAAGAAAGAAAGAAAGAAAGAAAGAAAGAAAGAAAGAAAGAAAGAAAGAAAGAGTTCCCTTGCCCAACATTCTTTCCAACAACTTCTTAGGATACAAACTCTCTTAAAGAGGTGAGTAACCTTGGTAGGCAAGAAAAAAGAACGAAACCTCTACAAAACTTGACTTCAGCACACAAAATAATCTCAGGTCCAACAGTAATAAATATTTTCTATACAAACATTCAAAAGTTTTTGTTAGAGGGACAAACAGATCTATGATCTCACCGTCTTTATTCACCGCCTGCAGAGTTTAAGACCTCCAGCGCTGAGCTGAGGAACAGAGCTGTACATTTCAATCTGTTCCTTCATTGCAACAATCCCATAATCTCACTGACATGATTTAGAACTGATAAAGCAGCATGAGAGGTCTGGATTCAGTCAGGATTTCTCAGATCCAGATCATGGTTTACACCAGACCGGCTGATAAACACCAGAAACATCTTCCTCAGATAAATCTCGTCTGAATGAGGGACACATTCACTGCATAGTTAAATGTCTCAGCTGGATCTGTTCATAAAAACACAAACGATAATGATTATTGTTTCTCTTAGACAATAAGATTAAACAGGGAGAAGATGAAGCCTCTCAGATTTCCCTCCTGAGAGACTCAGCCTATTCTAGAAGTTTCTCCTCGTGTGCTTAAGAAGCTCTTTTAGTCATAACTTTCAACCTGCCAAGAGACCTGAATCTGCAATCATATTTAATAATAAAACATTTATCATCATCATCATAGAGCTGTTTACCTTTACTGAACATCAGAAACACGTATAGGGGCCAAAGGGGCTTCTCACTGTCAGGGGCTTCTGGCTTTGAGATCTGCAACATCTGTAAATAAACCATTGAAGATACAAACTGATTATTTGACACAATTACACAAAAAGCAAAAACTGCCATTTCCTTCAATCTTCAGCATGTAATGCAGATTTGATGTTATGTCTGTTTTGCAGTATATCTCATACATGCTCATATTCTTTGTGTCACCCAAACTTTATTTCTCATATTTTCTTATTTCTTGTTATTTTTCTTTTTATAACATTAGATTTCAAGTTCACAGTGGCTGGTTGATGTCTTGTTTGTGTTTATTTCTCTTTTAGGAAAAACATACGAGACAGCGTTGAGTGCAGTACAGTACTTACACAACTCCATTAAGTTCATTTACTTTAAAGGAACAGTTTACTCAGAAATGAAATACAATTCACAAGCACATTGTTTCATTTCAGAGGACATTTATTAACCCACTGGAATCATATAGATGACATTTATGATGGATGGATGTGCTTTTTAGAGCTTTAAAATCTCAGCCACTATTTACTGTTATTATAAAGCTGGTAGGATATCATTTAATAACTCTGATTGTGTTTGGCTGAAAAAGTAAAATCATAAACACGTAGAGCGGCTTCAGGATGAGGAAATTCTGGGTAAACTATTACATTTAAAGAGCAGCAACATGTTCTCCTGCGTTTCTCCGTCACAAACCGATTCCTCTGAACATCACAGAACTCACAAAATTTGACGTGGAGACAATTATAACACTAATCTAAAGTTAGCTAAAGTTTTAATAACTTTGTCAGCCTCTTGCCAATATCATTTTCCTTATATGCTCTCTAATGAGTTAGACGATTAATGTAGCTGAGCTATAATTTGAGAGCAGGATGTTTGGAGTGAAGGGAAGTCTCTTCTCCTGTCTGGATTATGAAATGGGCTTTTGACAGCTCTGGGTGCAGGAGCCTCATTAGTTCCTGCCTAACTAATAAATCCAATGCAGAACAAATGCAATATTAATACTGCCAGCCCATTCTCTCCTTATCATTTACATACTCCTGCATGTGTTTGCCGCACCTCTCCCAATTATTAATGCACTGATTCCGTGGCTCTCCGTGGACACGAGACGTTAATGAATCTCTCTGTGATTTGGTGGATCTGAACCGGGACAAACCAGGTTTTTATCTGTGTCTGATCTTCTCTCGCTGCTTCATGTGGAGCGATTTATAAGGTGTCTATCTGTCCTGGAGAAATAAGAGCTTATGAGAAGCTGTGAGCAAAAACAGGATGATGCAGAGGCGCAGAACGCCATGGCAACTGTAGAACTTTACAGCTGAGGCATTATGGGATGGAGATTATTTTCAGTCGTGTATTTACAGTAGATGATTTATGAGCTCTGCGTCTCAGATACCCGCCTGAAACACCAAATTGTCCCCCATCCAGACTATGTGAATATGATATTACAAAATCTCCAGCTCTTTACAGACATGACTCACACGATGAAATCCTGCCATAGGACTAAAATATTATCATTTTCTAATGGAGCATTCTCATGTTGTTTTAGCTGGTGTATGTTCACATACCTCAGACATAATCACAAGTTTACACATACTTGGTGATATTTAAACATTTAACAGATATTTTTTATCTAAAATAACTTTCAAATGAGGAATGCAACACTAGCAACTCCAAAATAATTTACAGCAGAATTTCTTTCATGTATATTTTGTTTACAGACAAATGTTTAGTTTATGACAGTAAATATTCAACTGCAACCATGATCCCAAATGTGTGCATCACACAGTCCATTGATTTATTAAAACTGTTAAAGATCATGTTAAATTATTCATCCATAACTTAATGAATATTCATGAGCTACGGCTGTGTGTATGTACCATGATGTTGCTGAATGCCACTTTATGCAAAAACCCTATTTTTTTAAATGTATGTTCACAGCTTTGCTGTCGTATCACAGCTGTGCTGTTAGCGTGAGAAACTACCAATGAGAAAATAAAAGTTCTCCAGTCCACTTTAACTGCCAGCAGCCCTTGACACAGAGACCTCTGCACTGCTCTGCATTCTGTACATTCTGTTGATTCTGTTGTGCTCCAGATACTGTAGCTGTTTTAAAACACATCACTGCTTCCCCAGAGCCCCTCAGCCGCAGTGAGTTAGCAAGTTCTGAACACGCCTGTTTGAAAAGAAAAAACTTTTGTCGTCCCCGTATTCCAGCAGCCATCGCTTTGCTCTTTAGCCCAAGGATTGAAATAATTAGCGGGGGCTTCGGTGGGCCGGCATCACACATCGGCTCTGACTGTTAATATTTCATTACAGGAAGATGCAGAGAACGCTTTAGGCTAATTCGTGAAGTGACGGGCCCGGCGAGGCCTCGCCATCAATAAAAGCTGAAATTTTTATTAGGAACGTACAGTGATGTGACGCAGGGGATTGTGGGTAGACAGGCTCTGGAGGTCCAGCTAATACTGTAAAACATGATTAACTGAATATCCTCAAGGAATTCAAAGGAAATGAAAATGTTTTGGCACATCTGGCTCATAAGTGTGAGAGATTTATGGGTCCTGGTAACACTGTGTTCTGTGTTTGTGCTGAAGACACTGTTACACAAGATCTCATAACTATCACACTATCACAATCAGGGCTATGGTGTATGATGATGTATTGATGATGTATTGATGATGCATCCACTACACTATGATCCCAGCTAAAAACCTAACCTTAAAAAATTATACCATATATTTTTATATAATATATATATATAGAAATTTTTAAACACTTTAAAGATATCTAAATACTTGTTGTGTTATTGCCTCTGTAACATTATAAACAGAAAAGTAACATTTTAAAAATATACCTTATATAACAAAAAATAAATAACATTACCACAAAACTTTCTACTAATGTTTTTTCTACTAACGTTAGCCAACGTTGTGTGAATGTTGCTGGGGTAACACTTCAGTAAGAGAATCAGAGTTTGTTTGATCAGTTCTGAAACATCAATACGCTGCTACTGGACGACATGTGGACCTCCTGCCAGCCGCGTGAGGAGGAGCTGTTTCTCCTGCTCCCCACCAACATGTGTGTGATTTACTGCTCCTGCCAGCCGCTCTCACTGCGTCTCCTTCATCAATTAAAAGGAAATTAGCGACTGCGTTTAATGAATCCCTGCTATTGAAATGTGGCAGATGCTGAGAGGCCCTTGTGTTAAAAAAGAGAGAAACATAATAAGTGACAGAATAAAAAGACAAAGAGGAAGAAAGAGGTGTGAGAAGAGAGGGATTAAATGATGCTGGCTTCTGCACTAATATATATATATGTGTGTGTGTATTTTACTGTGTCTCTTCCCTTATTTATATCCTATATTGACTGCTTATATCTACATGGCTTCTCCACATGCTTTAGGTGCGTGTGATGGAGGCTAGTTAGTAAAAAGCTGGGCAGTGTTTAAAGCTCATGTCTCGACCCGACTGAACGCTGCCTCCTCTTTGGTGGACACACCTTAAAGAGTCCATCTGAATTTAATCACAGAACGATGCCATTAAAATGCCAAAACATCTTTCATAAACTGCCTGATCTGTGCACAATAGCAGCACATTTTCCTTTAAAATCATTTTGGTTCATGTGGTATCACACAACTCTCATGCCAATAAAACTCTGTGAACCTCATTCGCAGACAGACACAGCCAAAACAATTCTGTCAACTGAATGAGAATTAACCAAATCACAACACAGCTATTGATACACTGAACACAGCAACTGATCAAAGATGCACAGAAATCTGACTCAACTGAACAACAGCTACAGACACAAAAACATTGTCCACATGGCGATCAAACCAGAACTGGAAGAGCTGCCAGAAAACACAAAACACACAGATATTTAGGACAAATACTGAACACACAACACACACGTGATAATGTAACAGGAACTGCAGTGTGAGAACAGCACAGTGTGTGTGTGTGTGTGTGTGTGTCCAAAAAACACAGAGACAGAAAATAAAACACACACACACAGATATGTGATAGAAAGAGAAAGAGTTTCTACAGCGTGACACTTTAACGTATTTCCCATTACATTCCATTCAAACTCCAAATAAAAGAGAATAAGGTTCAATACCATCTGACCTGTTCCACAGACCCTCGTCTCTCTCTCTCTCTCTCTCTCTCTCTCTCTCTCTCCCCTCTGATGCGTCTCTCTGTCTCCTTTGCCTTGTTGTATTCTCTCTTATCACTAAAGCATTTGCATTTTTTTTCCTCAGAAATTGAACAGATGCCAGTAGCAGGTAAAGGTCACAGTAAACTCCACCTGCATCTTGCATGTCTCTGGGAAAGATGCATCGCTGCATTTGTGCTGCATTTGTGCTGCAGGTCAGAGGAACTGTGTGAGGAACTTCCAGGTTGAGCTCCTTAAAAAACCTTAGGGTAAATTTTTCAATATAGCTTTAAACTAATCTGACATGCTGTTGTCATCATTTGTAGTGAAAATGTTCAGTACAGAATTATTTGGAGCAGTAAAGCTGAAAATAAGCACTCAGGTTTGTTTTGTTTGATCTTGTGGCAGCGACTGTGTTACTCAGATATTTGCGTTCATCTTCACAAAGTGACAATAGAGGAAATTGTAAACAGATTGAAGTCAACAGGGACACTTTTGTGTTTTATTTTTGTTTTACTTTGGGAAGACGTGCCAAACCAATTCTGAACCAATTCTCTCCCACCTTACAGTATATTTATGACTAATTTACACGACTGTTGCATCACTGACACACGCATTGAATGTGATGCCAATAATAATTGAGCCAATGAGCTGTGAATTACAACAGCAAAAGATGGACTTTGATAAGAGAGATTTTCCCTGTTTGTTATGAAATGCGCGTACAGGCTGATTTTCAAACATACTGTGAGATCCATCTGCCAGAGAGACAGGAAGAACTGGAACCATTTTCATTCAGTAGCTGTTAATTTGTCAGGGAAAACTGTCTCACAAAAACAAGAGAACCATGAGAACAAAAACAGCATCCAGACGTGTTAAAAGCAATTACAGGTGCAGGAGACCTCCGAGAAGAACATCTGAGATGATAACAGAGCGGCTGCATCTGAGGTGTGTGTGGGATTGTGTGTTTATTTAAAGCTTTCTGATGCTTGTTCCTCCAGAAGCATTAGCTGTATTTAGACGACATTTCCACACTAAGTGCTTGTATAATAATGTTGAGTATTAAAGTGCAGGAGAAGAGAGGAGACGCCATCTTTACACAAAAGGCCCTGAAGTTCTTCACGTGGATGAGAGATTAGCCGATCTGTGTTCAACAACTTCTTTTTCATTTTGGTACTAAAGCTTTGAATGGTGTGTGTATGTACTTGCATGGGAGAAAGAAAATGTGTTGTGCATTCAGAGGAGAGAGGGATAGAGGGGGAAAAGAGAGAGACAGACAAAGAGGTTGTGAGGCCAGAAAACATATTCCAAACCAGTGTTTGAATGCTAATGCTTTTAGCTACACACTACGTTCTCTCCTTATGAAACTGATCTGAAAAAAGAAATCAGAAATCATACACTTATGTGTTTGTGTATAAGACTTGCGTCAGTTTACACACCTGAGGGAGAAAAAGATACTAAAGAGAGAGAGAGAGAGAGACAGAGAGAGAGAGAGATAGAATAGTGTGTGAGTTTTGGCTGCTGTTCATGAAATATTTAGAGAGTTTAGTAGTGTTGACTCATTTACATCAGAACAAAACAGGCAGCAGCTTGAGCGAGAGAGACGGACATCTGCCCTCGTATGTACACTGATATTTTCCAGGTTGAGTGAAGACTTCAGTCAGAAAGAAATGAGCTTCTCTTTTTTGTGCCTCGGAGGGGGTGGAGGAGTTTCATCCAACACAAGTCTGATTATGTCACTGAAACTTCTGATATTACTTTTGCTTATTGAGTTCTGTTTCATATCAGCACCAAAATTAGCCGTTCCACCTCTCTGCTGCTCTGCCCTTTCTTCCATCAAAGTTCCCTGCTGACTCTCCACAAACATCAGCATCTTCTGAAGTTCTATCAAACCTTAGAAGAACAAACACTTACCCTCACTGACCCCTGAAGAGGAAACTGCTAAACACAGATCCAACTTACAAAAATAAAGAGACAGCAAAACTCTACCCACTGCCTGTCTCACTGTCTGTCTCTCTGTCTGTCTGTCTCTCTGTCTGTCTCACTGTCTGTCTCACTGTCTGTCTCACTGTCTGTCTCTCTGTCTGTCTCTCTGTCTGTCTCTCTGTCTGTCTCACTGTCTGTCTCACTGTCTGTCTCACTGTCTGTCTCTCTGTCTGTCTCTCTGTCTGTCTCTCTGCCTGTCTGAACAAAATGGCAGCCTATTTTTAAAGTGATCTTTGTTAGGTAAACAGAGGGCCGTTACTCTGGTGCTGTGTGTGAGCTCAACAAAATGAGTATTACCATACTGAGTCTGTTCATCCATCATGGCTGTCTCATCCAATCAGAGCGCAGGACCTCAGATTGGCTTCACCTCTCCCTCTCTGTGTGTTTGTGTAACTGTGTTATGCATTCAAATGGCAGATGTTGATATGAAGCTCAGTGTGACAGAATAAAGGTTATGGTTCCACCTCTCCAAGCATCTGATCTGAGGGGCTTTTCCTTAAACCCTATTTTTAACCCTAACATCTGAGTGGTTGATGCAAATGCTTTGGACCAATAAGAATTGCTTACTCACTCCCAGTACTTACTGGGAGTGTCCAGTCATCTGTTCTCAGTTACTGGGAATGTATCTGTTACATATATATATGTACACATTTCTATGGATTGTGATCGTATATAGCATCACATTCACGTTGCCCTTGACAACCTACAATCGATTTTATTTATGAGGCCTCAAAAGTATAAACACACCCTCATAAAACTGACACCTTTAGTTTGATGAGCCACATTTCTGTCGTCCTCACTGACTGATGTCTTTCATCACAACCATGCTCTGATATCCACATATCCTGTTTCATATTGAACCTGTCTGAACGCTTCTGTGATGGATGACGGCCAATAAAAGGCATTGGTTTGCACGTTGCTCTCAGCCCATCTGCGATTCCTCTAATTAAGCTGGAGGAAATATTAAACGTTTCTTTTGACTTGACGGAGAGTGAAAAGCCTGTGAATATTAACAGCCTCCTGTTAAAAAGCTACACAGGCAGGTTCCCAGCTAACAGGAAACGTTCTCAGAACGTTCTTATAATGAAGCAATATTGCTAATGCAACATCCAGAACTTTCAAAATGGACTAGAACCTTTTTAACATTTCTGTTACTGCAACATAAGGAACATTTTTACAATCTAATCGCAATTTACAGAATTTGCACAGCAGGATTAGCTGCTAGCGCTCCACGCAGCTCTGCTGTCTGTTATGTTTTATGTGTTGTTCTAATACATTGTCAGTATGCAGAGACACATGTTGTTTGAGTGATCTGTAGCGCTGTGACATAATCTCCACACACCACAGATGAATGTGTTTATGGTGTTTATGAGATGTTCATCTGAGAAGTTTGTAAGATGAATATTAATGTGAATCTGAATGGGGATGGAAGCACATGAATTGATCTAGCATTTGTTGACATGCATCTACACTCCTGTTAGAAGTTTAGAGTCCTTTTCTCATTCTTCCTTGCTAGTTTTCCCTTTTAAACAATATTCTTTCCCCAAAACTTCAGTTTTTAAGATCATGAGAAACATTTTGGTCATTTGACCCTAAATGTTTGATTGACACTGTACACCTGCATAACTGTACAGAGGGACTAAATTCTCAATACAATGTGTTATTTGCCAACTGATTTCTTGACTTTCTCTCATAAATCACTGTGAGAAGAAACAGTTGCTTAAATGTAAACGTCCGAATCGATCTGACCATCAACCATCTAGCTAAACACACACACACAGACACACACAAACACACACACACACACACACAGACAAACACACACACACACACACACACACATACACACATACGTCATCAAAGGCTGTTTAAAGTTTAATGTGCAGTTGTGCCAAAGGTAATGACTTCATCTTTGCCATTTTGTTTCCAAAGGCAAAGCAAAGAAACAGACCCTGTGTGTTCAAACTCTTGACACATCTCTTCTGAAAGCAGCTGCCACGTTCTATTAACGTTTGAAATGACCTGTCGCTGTCTCTGCTGAACAATCACTTAATGGATTCCCTTCACTCTCAGATGAGCGGACATGAATTCAGAAATTGATCTTTAGCTTTTTGGGTAATGAGTTTTGGAAACATCTTTTTCACATATCAAAAAAATCACAAAATCAATATGTGTTTTGCATCTGCTGCTTAAGGGTTCCAGTTCTGACTTAGAACTCACTTAGAAATGACTTAGTCACTTAAACCGGCCCACCACAATATTTGCTCACATGCAACAAACTGTTAACTCATTCAAATAATACTACAGCTGTGAAAGTCAACCTAGAAAAAGAGAAATGTACAAAATGTACAGTCAAGATTTACTTCTTTATAAACAATAAAGTTTGTTTTGGAAGCTCTGCATATATTTTTCATAGGAGAAAATCATCTTTAATTATTTAATAAAATAGTAAAACATAGGTGATGTTCAGTCTGACACTAATAACATTAATCACATGAAAGTACATTTTTAGTCATTTGGCTTTAGAAAATAAAAACACTTACTTGACTCTGGTTCTGAGGAAAAGTGCTTGACTGAGGCACAGATGAATGTTCATCCTTCAGGTCATGACCTCTCAGAGGCTCAAGATGTCACCATGTCATCTGTGAAGTGTTGGGGTGGAGCGGGATAATGCCGGGCGGTTCTGGGTCAGACCTGCTGGTCCTGTGAAGAGAGAGAGAGAGATAGCTGAGAGGAAATCTTCTGGTGTTGACCTGAAGCTCAGAGCTGAGGAGATCCGCTCACACTGATGACATTCAGCTGCAGGAACATCTCACCGCTCATGTTCTGATGGACAGGTGTGATCTTGGCAGGGTCAGGCGGTTGAAGCAGCCCAGCTGTGGCTGCAGTGAAGGTTCTCGCTCAGCCTTTCAGAGGTTAATGTGCTGTGCTAGCCCTCACTTTGATGTCTGTTTACTAAATATTTATGTTTTCCCCTCACATCAGCTCATCACCACCGATCCTTTGATATTCAACTCTGGTGTTTATGATCATCTCATCTGTGGAGAAAGATATTTTCATGGAAGACATTATACAAGCAAAGATTAAAGATTAGTACACTGCAACATTCAGCTGGTACATTATTTATCCCTTCTTTTTTAAATAAACAATATGAGGTTTGCACAGTAATGGAAACATTTTAATTTGTGGTTGTGCTATTCCTGTAAAGCAGAAGAATATTTTGGTAGGTGTGTGTAAAACTCACCTCAGCTCCACAGAGTCAGTGAAGAACCTCAGTGACATCCTGCCAGAGCTGATGATGTATGAAACATTTTCTCAGGTTCTTCTCCCAGCTTTTAATTTTCAGGTGTGTGTATTTCATTAGTTTGGGGGTGTATTTATATCCTTACACAGCCCACAGAGGAGAAGAAGGGTGGAAAGAAGAGGAAAGGGCGACCCTCATTTGTGAAACGTCACAGACCTGAGACTCTGAGATCAGAAAAGGCCCTTTGGGTGAATTAAAAATTCATGATATCTTCTGAAGCAGAGAAACAGAGAGAGAAGCAGAATGTGTGTGAGGACAGCACTGACTCTGGCTGTAATAGATGCCTTTCATCAGTTCTAATGAAGACCCAGAAGGGGCAGGGAGAGCGAGAGACACAGGGAGAGAGTGTGAGAGAGAGACACAGGGAGAGAGATGAGGCGTATGTTGAAGGTTTGGGACATGGGAATGCAGCGCTGAGGTCATCGTCAGGTTTGGGAGTGCTGTACTGTACTATACTGGCTTCCTGTCTTCAGATCTCGTTCTAAGGTTCTGTCCCATATACTGCTGAGCTGCCCTGCTGTCTGCCCTACATAGGGAACTGCCTTAAACCAGACAGGTTTATACTGGTCAGTCCTGTTATTTTACTGGTCCAGCTACAGGCATAGTAACACTGCAGTGGGTTTTATAGGAAAAAAAATACATTCAAAATACATTCAGTGACATACAGTACAGGATTCCTACTGTATGTCATTCATTTAATTCTGTCTTTAGCTCTCTGCTTCTATTCACATTTCTCCAGTGGGGAAAAACAGGCTGTCAGGTATGGGGGCTGTGACACCCCCCGTTCTTCCTCTGAAAGAGAGAGGGGCGGGGGGTGAGATAGGGAGAGAGAGATCAAATGGATCAACACATGGAAACTTGCCTGTCAAAAATCATCACACAAATAGAAGCAGGCGTCTCTGTTTTAAATCAGCAGGCCAGTCAAAACATGAGACCCCAGAGAGACACTTAAACCCCCCCAAAACTCTCACTGCACATACACACACAAACACACACACACACAAACATATCATATCAGCAATGTTACTCTCCAAATGTTGTTAGCGGAACGTTCCTGAAAGGTTTTTGAACATTTGCGTTACTTACTAAACATTGCCTAGAATTGTTAGCTGGTACAACACAGACAGGAAGTAAAACGGTGTGGGTCAGTTAGCAGGTGATTGACAGGTTAGGTATGTGCTAGATCTAGTTAATAGCTAAAGCTTTGTACTGTACAGCTTTACACTTTTCTCTGCTTATTCTAGGCAATTAATAAAGTTACTCATTAAAATCCACACGACCACCTACAGCTCAAACAGCGTTTATTAGTTTTGCCAGTGTCTGAAATTTTAGAAGGTTTAATCTTACTCATTAAAATCTTAAACATACTGTAACATCAAAAATGATCCCTGTTTACTTTGGTATTAGATGTGGCTGATTTTATTAGGATTCATCGGTGCATCAGACATTCTAAAGGAAGTTTTCATTAAAATCTCTCTCTGCTTCAAAAAAGGTTTTTCTCCTCTGCTGATGTAACACCACACAGGCAGAAAAACGTATGTTTATATTTGTATGAGGCAGACCTCTATGGTCTCTTGGTCTCTATCTTCTCAGCAGAGCAACAGACCATCTCTGTTTGGTCCTACAGAGAAGATGTGATGATTCTGTCCTCAGGAACACCACAGTGTCATGTTGGTCAACAGCTCTGCTGTGTTTCCAGCAGTGAGAGCAGAGATGTGTCATGATCTGACACACACACACACACACACTGGCCAAATATAAGTCTCATATACTCTTATACAGTAAGTCTTTATCTATCTGAAACTGAACAGACCTGTAACTGAACAACCAAAACATAACAATTCATGTATGTGTGTGTGAGGGGGGGGGCTTAGCTATTACAGTCCAAAGTAAAGAATTAATATAAAATAATATAAGTAACTTCTGTGTAACTGTATGTGTGAAACAGCACCAGCGTAACCTCTGGTGTTCTGGACTGGTTGTGTTGTTTGCCCTCCTCTGATGACATCAGCTGAACTTCTCCACAAACGTTCTCCACAGGAGGTGTGAGCAGGTGACCTCACTCCATCTCCTTCTTTCTTTGTAAGGAAAGAAAAACAAAGAAGACTTTTGTTGGGCTGTAATTAGCTAAGTGGAGGACAGCCCTTCAGTCAGCTCTCACAGTTTCCACCTCATTTTCTGTGGGAAAATATTTTATTGATTTCTGGAGAAGAGACAGAAACGGGCCGGGGTGGGAGCGCTCAGTGCGGGATTAGAAACAGTTGGGGGTCTGCGTGTGAGACGGCCCCCCTCCTCACCACCCGGGGAGATCTGCCAATTATAAACCTTGATCCCTTGCCCATAGCTGTCGACGTGTCTGTCTTTAGTACCTCTGACGTTCAGCCAAATCTGTTCTTCTGCTCGACAGAGGGTGAAGCCACAACACTTTCTATTAAAAAGTCATCAATACTAAAACTCCTTCATTGTTTGCACTGACACCTGCGGCAGGAACACACAGATGATGAGCTGAAAGAAAAGCTCATTTATTCATTATTACAATCACTGAACCCACGTGCTCGGAGGCAAACATCTGACCGCTTCCCACACGCTTTACAAACTGAGATAATCTCTCACGCTCTTGTTTATTGCTGAACGATCGCTGGGTGTTGGCCGTACAAAAGCCCCTTTGGAACATCACAAGGTTTCATTCTTTGCTTCACCTGATGAAACATGCAGGCTGGTTTTTAATCAGGGCTGTTTCATGTGTGTCTGTGCTGGAATCAGAAAGCTGCCGCATTGACTCTGTCTCTCTGTAATCACTTATTTTCTCAATGACAAACGACAGGCCACAGTGAGCCAAATGCCAACACATCCCACTGGAGACAATGAGGGAAAAATGGCTGAACAGCCTGTCTCTGTCTGTCTTTCTCCCTGTCTCTCTCTCTGTCTCTGTCTCTCTCTCTCTATGTCTCTCTGTCTCTCTCTATGTGACGGTAAATTATATCATCAACCTGCAGTTGTCAACTTCTGTCCTGAAAAGATGATTCTACCTCACAGAAGATTGCTTTAGTAATTAAACGTACCATAATTACATTTAAAGTCCTATGAGAGCTCAAATCTCTTTCCAGCCATGTTTTAAGTTTGAACTCCTGCACAGAAAAAATGAGAAGCGTCACACAAAACTCTGTGAGATGTTGTATGTATGTATTTGCTGCATGTTTGCAAGACTCACAGCTGGATCATGTTCCCTCAAGGCTCCATGTGTTTCTGTAGGACCCTCGCTTTGTTCTCATCCTGCAGGAGATGATGTGAGTTTCAGGTGGTCATTTGTGTAGGACACGTTCTTCTGTTGTGAACAGACAGAGCAGAACAGAATGAAATGTCTTCAGGTGTCACTTTCAAGCCAAACTGCTTTAACTTTATTATGCTTCTAACATATTAATGTTGGAATCTTGGCCAGCCAGTACTAATAACATTTGTTAAATGTGTTGTTTTCGTTTGGTTGAAATGAGATCCGAAAGTCTACAGCTTAATTCTGTTACGTGGAGGTAAAACCCTCAAAAACAGGCGGTAATAAATTATGGATTCTTGCTGTTGTGTTTTACAATTTTAAATAGTCTTGAAATACCAAAGATTTAAGATTTCCCATCAGCCCAGTGCAGTTCTGCCCCGCTGGCTCTGATGAGACACAGGTCAGCTGTTTAAGACGTGACTCTGTGTTGAGAAGAATCTGTCAGATCACTGTACTGTAAATGTGGGATCCATAACTGTATGTGAAGAGCTGAAAGCTGCACTAATCCACAGACTAAACAAGATTAAACGGATTTGGCTGGATAAATACAGACTATTCTCTTATTTCCAAAGGTGCATTAATCACATAAGCCACAGTAAATAAGCAAAGAGCAAAGCAAATAAACAGACAAACAGGAAGTGAAGGTCAAAATGGCTTCCCTGTTTCACAGTCAGGTGCATGCTGGGATGCGTAATTACGAGTCTCAGTCGATGATGAAAATCATGATGAGGTTTCAGGCAGGAGGCTAAAAGCAAACTATGTTTAACACACACATACACACATAATTATAGATTTCATGGGGCATAACGCCGCATAAATACACATAAACAATAAAACAAATAGACGTCACATGCAATTTGTCAGAAACAGTCGCAAAGTCCTCAAACATGGAGAATCATTACTGGTCACAAACAAATACACAATGGACTCAATGCACTGGAGGAAAACAAGTCAACTACGTCAAAACCAGTTCTACCAGTGACTTCAACTGAAGCATTAATGACCAGCCTGGAGCACAAATACCATCAAAATCTGATTGAAGCTTCAAAATTTTTCTAGTAAAATTTTCTAGCTAAAAATTCCAACTGGAAGTCAGTGAATGATTTAAACACACATGCTGTCAGATCACTGTACTGTCCATTCAACAGAGAACCTCTCACAACCGCCTGTTGTCTCCTTCAGCCTCTGAAACTAACTTCCAAACACACAGAGACTCTCATGAAGAGTTGCTGGGATGCATTAGTGCTGGAGTCCATCCAGGTTCAGCAGCTGTACAGGAGCTGCAGGGAGACAGACGCTCGCTGGCAGAGCAGAACCGTTTTAAAGGCACATTAAACTCAGCACTTCAAAACACGTCCATATTCAGCCTCTCTGCCAAACACTTTACATACTGCTATTAATAAAACCCTTAAACGCTGTTAAAACACTCTCCACATCATGGGGTCAACAGTAAACATGTCACCAAACTACTGTTTCCCAGAATGCCTCAGCGCTACAGACACCAGAGGAGGACAAAAGATGCACAAAGATGAGACAAACAACAGGCCCTGAATAGAAATGGGACAGTTAGATCTACCCAGCTAACAGGGAACATCCTCAGAACGTCTGCTAATGATCTCTAACAGTTCCTGCAGTAAACATCATGCTTTAACATGATCGTGTGTCACATTTATATTTCAAAAATGTGTGAAAGTTGAATAAAATAATGAATAATTTGAATAATCTTCTAAACAATACAATGGCAAAACCCTGGATGTTTTAAATGTTACAAGAACAATCAAAATAACATTTTTGTTACATAATAAAAAACATTATGGAAATGTTCTTACAACTTACTGTTGTTCTTTCATTTTACCTCAAACTGTGTGATCAGTTTTTTTCTTTGTCTCGCTCATCAATCTCTCTCTCTTTACTGTGATGCCGTGCTGAGAGCCAGTCCTCTGCTGATCGCCCTGTGAATATTTATAGAGAGAGAGAGAGAGAGAGAGAGAGAGGGAGAGAGAGAGAGAGAGAGGGAGAGTCTCTCTCTGCACTAAACTGTTGTCTAGTTTTCACCAGAGATTGTCTGATAAATAAATCCATAGAAAAGCAAATTAATTTTAATGGCAGTAATCTTTCAAAATGTCTGGAAGGGTTGCTGTGCATGAGAGGAAACTGGGTGCTATGCATTAGAGCTCTTTATTTTCATTTTTAAATTCTTAATTTAGTCTGTTTAGTGCTATAAATATCTGTTTTTCATTTGACTTTCTTGCTTTGATAGTTTCTGTAGTAACTGTAGAGATAATTAAAGAAATATTTCACTCATAAATGAAAACGAATGTTTTAAAACGGCACAAAACAAATCACAAACATGCTCTATATGACTGGAAAAATTATTACATTATTACAAGATAAAAAAGCAACAATTAGGGCACTATTGAGTGATGCTCCTGCTCGCTGCTGGAACTGTGGGTGAATCAGTGAGTTAAAGGATAAATACATGAATCAGATTCACTGAAAACATCAGATTCATTCATAAAACAATGAAAACATTAAAGCTGTTTCTCACAGCAGGAAACCTTTGACAGGCAGCACATGAGTTATACAGAGTCCATGAAACACTCACATCTTTCTTTCAAACTCTAGTCCACATTCACTATATTTTCATGGAAAAAAGGAAGAGAATGACTTTCTATGGAAAAAGGAAAGTTATTCTGGTTTGAAATTATATGAGGGTGAAAGAACAATAACAGACTTTTCAGTTTTGGAAGAATTCATTCTGTAAGTTTGATGCAGAATCGCGTCTTTGCCTTTTTCAAGAGCTTTTGTTGGAGAAAATTACAAAATAGCTTTACTGGCATATTTGCATTTAAAGTAGCAGTTATTTGCTTCACTGGAAACAAGCGGGAGCTGCATGTTCTGTCACAGATCATGAGATCAGATGATCTTCCAAGACCAGGTGACTCTGTACGTTCTTCACACAGTCAGGCAGGAGTTAAACTCATACAACATATTGAAAGTTTACCTGAGGATTTTTACAAAGCATTCTGAGAAAGACCCATTTCAACGAGTAACCCATTATCTTTAGAATGCTCCATTTCAAACTCACTCTCTGCATTGTGTGTCTTGCATCTTGTACATGTAACTACAGGCTGTAAATGTGCTGCTGCTCTTGAAAAGCTGTGCATGGATTAAAAGTAGCTCAGCTGACAGAAGAGCCACTCGATTCTCTGGAGTAAAATACTGTTCAGCTTGAATGAACTGTAAGTTTTGGATAAAAGCATCATATGCATAAATATATGCGTGTTGACTGAAATGTTTTTATTTTACTTTCCTGCCTCACTGGAAGGTCTCTTATGGGATCGTGGATCAATCTGAGAAGGTGGGAGGGACACTTAAAAAATGTCATCTAAGCTCATGAATATTAATTAGGTGATGTAACTGTTACCCAGAATCCTTTACTGTTAAATGGGGGCTAATCATAGCTGACCGTCAGTTTCATTGGTCCACGGTTTGGTAGAAACTGTTTGATATTGTCTGGGGACACCCTCACTGAATGTGTGTGTGTGTGTGTGTGTGTGTGTGTGCTGTACGATGGCACTTGTTTTAGATTTCACAAATAAAGAGGTTTTATCTGCTTCACTGAATAAATAAGAGACATTACCTCTATACACACACACACACATCTGCAATAATCATCTGTCAGTGAGTATCCTACACTTTCTTCCTCAGCTCTCACAAACACAATCCCCCCACTTTAATTATATCAATAAAGATAACGTATCAATTTAAACAAATGTTTGAGGGAACGAACATGTGGAGAATTATCCCTATAAATAGCCATTAAAAATGCATAACTGTCAATTATGGCCCTCACAGAGACGCAGTTATGTCGTCTGGGTGACCCTGCATCGCTCGGTTCCATTAGCAGAAGCTCTCTGACAAATGAAGTGTCACGTTCCATACGGGCTCCATCCCCCACGATAATGAAATAAAAGAGAGAAATAAACACATCTGTAATGAACGCCTCCAGAACTCTTCTGATAGGCTGAAACAGGAGGACAGGTGCATGCTGGGAAGGCATTAGCATACCTAGACAAGGGCGTATTTTGATCATTTTACTGTTTAACATGTTTAGATCAAATGAAAACTAAACGGATTCATCTAAAAACAAAATCTGTCAGTATTTACCCTCATGTTTTTTCCTTACAACATTAAATCATTATACAGATCCTTGATACAAATACAGATCATATCTTTTAAAACAGTGTAATATTAATCAGAAATGTGTTTATGTGAATAAACTGTACCCAGTGCAGTCGGGGTCTGCAGCAGCTCATCTCGGTGTCTGCAACGCAGATGTCTGGTGTGACATAACAGGTCAGGCCTCAAATCTGATTTGCATATAATTCTTTGGGGGGGTTTAGTAGGAATGAGCGGCGGCCCACTCGCTCACACGCGCCGTCTGTGTTGTTTTAGCACCAGAATCACTAAAGGAATTATGCAAATCTAGTAACATGCCCACAAAATCTGTGCTAAATGCAATTTGCACCAGAAATTCCCGACATCCTGTTGAGTCCTGAGCGCTGGCGTCTGATCTCTTACGCTGCTGAACTAGACATACAGCTGCTTATGTCCTATAACTGCTGCCATACAGGAAAGAAGGAAGGAAATGTATGAATGAAATGCAGTTAACCACCTGCTCTCCATAACTGGTTAAAGTGACATCTGGGTGGTAAATGAGTAAAACATCACAGGCTTTAAACTGTGCCAAACTGTTAAACAAATGATTGGCATCTGACTGTTAAACATGAGAAACATAAAAATGTCTAAACATTTTCTTGCATCTAGAAAAGGTCTGAGAACATCTCAGTGTTTCTAAACACACAGTGATGTTGTGCATACCTACCCTAACTATCTGGTTAGTTCAGGTTCTACATACACTATACAGATTAAAAAGAAATTGGTTGCCATATTTTGAACTTCAGAATGTAGCTGTCGTTTAAAAACAATGACTAAACTTTTCCTGCACAGAATGAAGCACTCAGGAGTGACACCTGCATTTATCTGCAGTGTGTACAGAGAAACAGAGCCACAGTGTGAGAGTTTGTTGTCAGTACATTGTAAGGAGAGACAGTACATTAGCTGTTCCAGGCGACGCTGTCACATCTTAATTATTTGATAAAGTGTGTTGCTTTCACATCAACAATTACAACTAAAGGAGAGTGTTACCGGACAGCTACATGAATTTAATGACTCATTAGTCAAATTATAACAGTCTGAAACACTTACACAAATGTCTCTCTTACTTTCTTTAAGCCTAACTAAGAAATATAGCAGATTTACTATTTACAGATTTACTGAGGGAGAAACTTTAATCACAAAACAAGTGCCAAAATATACTGCATGGATTTCTGTGCATGCGGTTGCATGTCTGACGTGTGGATGTGCTGCATTAACCGCAGATACACAGATGCAACTGTGAGATGTTTCAACTTTTCCAAGGTCTTTATTGAGTGCATTTCAGTACAATAGTTTTCAGAAAGTTACAGATTTAAACTCTGACATACTCATCACAAGAAACAAGTGGTAACTATATAGCCTTGGCAGGGTGGGGGGCTGTCCTCCGTTCAGTATCTACAAAACAGTGCGAGCTAGTATCCATGCCATGCTAGTTTTATCAACAGCCCGCTCTCTCTCGAACCCTTTGACTTCTTTCCTTTTATTTTCTAGGTTGCCAGAAGTAATGCACCATCACTTCATCATGAAAGTTCAGAAAAAAGAAAGGAGGAGAAACATGGGCCGTTCCTACAGGCAGTTTTTAGACAAGGCTTTTGTTTTTCCCATAACGTGCTTTTGTTTGCGCTCGTGAAGTCTTCCTCATGAACACATGCACTCGATGCGCTCAGACTTCAGTTGGCACGGTAACAGCATCGCTGCTGATCCTCTGCCAAATATGCACAAGACTCCAGGACGTGTCGACACTGCAGGCAAAGAGCGATAAAATTAGAATCATTTCCGCTCGTCGTCTCTCTGTCCGTTTCTTCAGCGCTCAGATGCAGACAGAGGAACATACAGATCATCTCCATGGGCAGAAAGTTATTCCTTCGTTTCGATGGAGTTTTTGGACATGTGCAAATGAGAGTTACAAAATAATCCAGGAGACATGATGAAAAGGACACATTCTCATTACAAACAATACTGTTAATGTACATATTTAAACATAAATCATATATTACACCTGCGACGGATCTGTGTGTGTTACACGCAAACACTGAAGTGCTGATTTGTGTTCTACAGATTATTTCTCTACAGTAACAGATGACAGACCAGGGGAATTATTCCAATTAAAAGACGATTTAAAACCACCAATTAACACAGGCAGCAAATTCCTATTGCAACAGACATTTCACTGGTAAATAAATATCTTTAATTTTCAAATATTTGTTGTTCGTCTGATTTTAGTCTAATTAGTTTGACAAAACACTTTTTCCTTTGTAATAATGTGCACAGATGAGTTGTGCAAGATTTGACCAACAGCCTGTATTACTGTTATTTTTATGTTAAAATCGCTTACCAGGCTCCATCTTTTCTCTCTCCTAACTCCATTTCTCATTCTAGACTCGCCACAGTCTCCTCCTCTTGTTTCTCTCTTTCTTTGTTCTCACTCAATTCATTCATCGCTCTCAGCAGCCTGCGCTGCGTCCGCAGGTATCCCAGCAGGCTCCGCCCCCCTCAGCGTGTCTATGGCAACGAGAGCATCAGCCATTTTTCAGCGGGCCGTACATCAGGACACCGGACAGCTTGGTTACGCCTGCTGAGAGCGGCTGGACGCCAGCCACCAGAGACAGGGCAACGGTACTTAGTGATCATTAATTGAGCTGCCTCTGTTCACTTACACAGCGGCACAACACACACTTACTGTTGAGTGGATCAAACTGAGAATTCACTAGAGTTATGTGTGTGTTTGTCTTAAGGTAAGAGCCACTGGCACAAAATGTGTCGCCTGTAACAAAGAGGAAATACCATCTTTGTACTCTTTGGTTGCCATGGTGAAATTCATTGTGGCCAATTAGATGCAATACCTTGTGTATACCTATAAGATGGATTATGTATGTGTGGTTTAGCTCCTAAAAAATAACCATAAACCAGGAGACTCATTAACTTGCAGATGATGCAGTGACTAATTCATCACACACACACACACACATTCTATTGTTTGTATGGATTAATGGTATTTTCTATTCCCTAACCCCGCCTCTAAATCTAACCTCACACAGACCTTTGTGTATTTTTGGATTTTCATCAAGACATTATTTAGTTTATGATTTATGTTTAATAAACTGTTTTCCTCAGGGGACTGTTGGCTGCTCGTCTTCATAACATAGTAAAACCTCACTGTACTACAGGCAAATACACAGTAATGGTGCTAACAAAGACACTTTCTCTCCATGGCAACCAAAAACGTGAACAGAGAAACAGCCCAAAGGCAACAACAATCTGTGTGTGTTTGTGTGCGTGTGTGTGTGTGCGAGTGTGTGTCTGTGTGAGTGTGTGTGTGAGAGTAAGTAAGTGTGTGTGTGTGTGTGTGTTTGTGAGTGAGTGAGTGTGAGCTACTGAGTGCTTCATTGACTGGATAAGTAGCGTGGCCCAGTGAGGTGATGTTAACATCTGTTTAGGTTACACAGATGTTCCATCTAGACACATGCACAAATAACTAAAGAGCTGATGGAACGAAGAACATGTTCCGCATTTAACAATGTCATGGAGGAAAACTGAAGCCAAGAGTGACTCTGTCTGACTGAAACGCTCGCGAAGGGCACCGGGCTTTGTGTGCATGCAGCTAGCTCGTGTCTGTTACCTGACTGTGATCTTTCAGCTTGCTTATCATGTAAACACGTGTTTGGAAAACAGATTAGCGGTTTTAAAGACCCTGTAAGACCAACATTAGCACAGCTTATTAACAGTGGAACTACATTTACGTGAACCAGCTAGTTTAGGCAGCGACAACGCACCTACCCAGCGCTAGTTGACGCATTCAAACACTCTGACACGAAACTAACAAGAACAACTAGAAGAATTAGAAGAAGAGGTGAAAGAAAGAAAAGCTGTACACACAAGTGTTCGACAGCGTGGAAACACCTACAATAAACACTGTTTAGTGGCCTGAACGCGTTGCTTTTTTCACCTAAAGTACTTATTCCCACGCTATTTCATACACAACTAACTGATATTTACACAACATCGACCAAAAGTCAGAGTTTGTCCCAGATCGCTATTGTAATGCTGCGTCAATGCAAGCGTTCGCACCTTCCAGAACTGCGACGTGTCTTGCGGGCGCATCTGGTGTGATCGGTACGCAACATTGCCTAAAATGCAAGCGGAAGAGGTGCGTATTTACATACAAATCCGTTACACTTCACCTTCAATATGAAGGTTTACTCTGAAGATATATACGTATTTATTTAAAGATATACATCATGTTCGCTCGTGTGGCCGGGATGGGAAGCAGGCAAACAGGATGTGCTTTGGCAACATCGGCCGTTCCGAGATCAACAGGTAGTGTAAGAGGGAAGCTGTCGTGATTGAACGAATACATGTCTGGAACTTGGAAAAATGAAAAAAAAAAACTAACTGGAATAGCTGTAATGTAAATAGTTGATGTTGGTTTATAAACACTGTGAAGAAAACAAAAACTAGAATGTGTGTCTGAAACTACGGTGACAAGAAGAGGACAGAAACAGCCAGCGTCCTGGGTTTTCCCTGTAAATGTAGTCCAAAGAGACAGACAGTCAGGTTGACTCCCTGTTTCCCGGTGTTAGCCAACAAATTAACAGACGTCCTGTTTATCCCGGTGAGTCCGGCTCTGGTCCGGTCAGTTGGATATGGGATTGTGGTGTCTCTCCTGAAACGTTCTCAGATCAGGATGATAGTCTCTATTCTGGCGCGCTCCGATGGGATTGGGCTCACCCGCTGGTAACTCCTCCGCAAGCTGCCCGGCCCGTCGTCCGGCGCCCCCTGCAGTCATGCCAGCGCAGTGGGCGTCTGGCACTGGGTCATCTGCACATGCATGGACTCAATGCTATTGAGAAGTTTCTTCTGATGGCCGGCCAGAGTCACACCTATCCTCAACAGATCCCTGTGAAGACAAGACAAACACAAGCTCACAATTGAAACATCATGAACACTTTCATTTACAAAAATCTAAATAACTAACAGACTGACTTACTGACTGATTAGCTAAGACTGCTGGACTGCTAGTGTCAAGCAGATCTATTCTCCAATTACAAAGTGAACCATATATGACATCATTTCCATACCAAATTACACCAAAACCAGTTTGTTAGACCGTACAGGAAAAGATTTAGTCCCTGGGTAACTATATTGCTCACAAACACCTTTTCTTTTTAATGTCTTTTTAAACACACAACAGAGGAAGTAGATCAAAACAGATGATTTTAGGCGTCTGTTTCATTGCCTGCTGTAAACTACATAAACAAAAGAGCAACTCTAAGCTGAACTTATGCCGTTATTCTCTGAACGGAGCCCTTATCCTGCAGAGCAGCAGGGTGAGAACAACCTGTACTGTTAACAGAGAAAGAGAGAGAGAGAGAGAGAGAGAGAGAGAGAGCACAGAGCCCCCACAGGTTTGTGGATGTGAACGCTAATAACATTAGCACATGAAAGCCACTTGTGTTTAACTTCCTGTTTACGCTTGGGCTGATACTTCTGTTGCTAATTAAGCGAGACTGTGTGTGAGCGACGGCTGCATTAATCAGCGCGTCAGAGACGCCGCGCTTCCCACCATCAACAAAACACCACGACTCGTGTTTTAACATCAACAACAGCAGATCCACCTGTTCCTTCAGTGCTGAAACTCATCCACACTCTCTGATCCTACTGTACGCTTTAACAATCAATATTAAACATGTTTGTTCTGTTCGTTGCTCACTGCCCAGCCTCTGATCAATGTACCACCGCACAGGGAGAGTTTTTACTCATCAAAACGCTGATACTATTAACTCAATTAATAGCCTTCATTTAAAATGCATTGATCATATAACAAAAGTGCTAAACAGACACATAATTGTTGTAAACATAACGATTGATGTAATGGATGTTAACAGCGTCATCATCTAATCGATGCTGGTTTATTCTAAAAATGTGACACAATTAGCTGGTCCTGATGGTGACTGGATGTATCACTAACTACCCTGCTGGAAAATTAAACTAAGCTTCTGATAGCAGCTGGTTTAACGCCTTTTAGCTTGATCAAACTCATTTCTGAAATCATCCTGGTTAATTTAATTGTATGGAAAATTCACATAAGCTCACATGAAAACCTCACATAAGCTGCTGGGGGTCTGGTTAAGGTGGTTAAACACGTTCCAGCAAACAGCTTTGATGGTTATACTGACTTATTCATCGGTGAAGAACAGTAACAATGACAAAAGCTTGATTCATCACAACTCACTCTGAAGTCATCTGGGTAACAAGCTGGAGAGACGTGAAGCCTGAGTTGAGGAAGTTCTCCCTGTACTGAGACATCTTCACCGCACTCAACCAGTCCTCCACCGAACTAAAGGTGGTGAAGTCAGGAACAGACCTGTCCAACAGTGGCTGAGATGGACTGGAGAATAAGAGAATGCAGAACAATACAGGAGTCACAAGACCAAACTACTGAGTCCACGGCTGCCAACTTGTGCTGTGGATTCATCTTTTATTTCATTTCATGTGCCAGGGTTTGTGTTCACAGGTTATTATCAGAACAGTAGAATCAATGGAGTTCCTCACAATGAGAAACGTGTTTGTGAGACTCACATTGTGGGAATACTGGCGACGGCTTTAAGGCTGGTTGGGTTGCGGATGAGTTTGTCGAGTGTGTTGACGATGTCGGTGAAGCGCGGCCGGGCGTTACGATCTTTCTGCCAGCAGTCCAACATCAGCTGGTGCAGAGCAGTGGGGCAGTCCATGGGGGGAGGCAGTCTGTAGTCCTGCTCTATAGCATTGATCACCTAACACACACAGTAACACACACACACACACACACAGAGTAACAAATATTTATATTAATAGACACACCAACAAAACCCATAAACAACCATGAATCTGAAACACAACTCAAACTCCAGTAACCATCTCTATGTCAGTCTCTCAAACACAAACAAGCACCTAATAAACAGGCAAACACAGAGTCTGTCCTCTGAATACCAATGCAGACCTCTGATTATTCAAGCTTTGACGTACAAACATCATCTAAATATTTGAGGATCAATACACTCTCTGTTCTCTCCACAATGGAGTTTCATTCCAGACTCTGAGAGCTTTCTACAGGACTGTAGTGAGACCATGATCACCCACTGAGAGCTGCATGCGTCTCTCACAGAAGCTGGGTTTCATTTTTTCAGGTTCTGTATGTTTCATTTCAAAATAATAAAATTGTAAACAAAATATAACAATAGATGATTTGTGTGAAGAACAGTTTCGTAACTTTTCCACCTTCAGAACAACTTTCCACTGTTCTTTGAGGTTGGAGAGGAACGCTGATGCTCTGTTGGAGATGTTTTTCTGTAGACGTGATACTGCTGTGATGTGAAACGCTTTGTTCGCCAGAATCAGACAGTTTCTTTCATAAATCCGCTTCATTAATGTTTAACTGGAGAATTCTCAGCCCCAGAAAATTGTTTATCCAGAGTGATTGTGTCAGGAGCACACAAACACATCACCCTCAAATATCCTCATTCACTCATCTTTCCTCTGTAGAACAGAGAGCGTGTTACTCAGCTGTGGTCAATATGAACGATATGAGCCACAGAAACATTCATTTCTCATTTAATCGTCACTTTTCAGCACTACACTCCTCAGGCTCAGAGAGCGTTTTGTGTTGCATGTGATATATGTTGCTAAAAGGTTTAGGGAATTTATGTCTGTATTTGCAAAATTCTCTGAAAATCCCCCAGAGAAGCTGGAATGAGTCGCATGTATTTAAAATGTGAGCAGAAAAGGTTTCTGTGCAGCTGCAAAAGAGTCAAAGGCATCGCGGCCCACAGGCAGAAACATTTAGTCTAGACTGGAGTAAAAGCTGTGTCACAAAGCTGTGAAGCTACAGTTATAATAACATTGTTTTATGTTAGAATATATTCATGAATATATAAATAAATCAACAACACAATCAATAATATTCTACACATACAAATACAATGGACCACAAAAGTTCACTTCCAATGCCAGTTTTGGTGTGAATGCATGACTATGTTTTAATTTATTATTTAATTTTAATTAAATTAATTTTTCTAAAACCAGCAGTATAAATAGACATGTAACTAAAGTGAACCCAAAACAGATCTGAGTCTACTTTCAAAACCTGTTTCAGTGTGAATGAAACTCACGTCCTGGTTGCTCATGTCCCAGTAGGGTCTCTCGCCGTATGACATCACCTCCCACATGACGATGCCGTAGCTCCACACGTCGCTGGCGGAGGTGAACTTCCTGTAGGCGATGGCTTCCGGTGAGGTCCATCTCACGGGGATCTTCCCACCCTGAGAACACAAAAGTACAACGGGACGGGTCACATTCACTGAGAGCTTCTGTGTCTGTGTTTGCTTTGTTCTCTGGAATGAATCTTTAAGACATTTACTTAGACTTAACCATCCGACAGCAACACATCACTTCCAGATGGACAACTGGGAAATATTTTGTTTCAACAAAACAAATACGTAACAAGGGACATCGGCATCGCTGAGTTCTGCATCCATCGCAACTACAAATATTTGCAAACAATGAATCGCATTTGCATTGCTAAACTCAGCTCAACTGAATTCAATTATTTCTGTTTTACAAAACACTGTGGAGAAACCAAAAAAAAACCCTTCAATCCCGACTCTTTCTGCCTGTCAGTACACAGAAACACCAACAAAACATTCTGAGTGTGTGTGTGTGTGTGTGTGTGTGTGAGGGCCTAGTCTCATACGTGGAGCGTGTCTGTCTGTAATTGGTCTACCTGAGGCTGGAATTGTGTATGTCTCACTGATTAAAACTGACAGCAGCTTGTTTTAAGATTCCCCTCACACACAAACACACACACACACAGGAGCACATGCTTTATGTTTCAGTCTAATGAAGTCAATTAACTCAGTTCTGCGTTTGACATCAGCCAGTAAAAATGAAAACAGGAAATACTGCCAGTAAAAAACATTTGACAGAATCAGAGCACAGTGTGTGTGTCTGTCTGTGTGTGTGTGTGTGA